>CANUEP010063513.1:0-11573 GCA_947857235.1 Jatropha podagrica | reverse complement strand
CTCCAAATTATAATTTAACACCAATAATAATAATAATTCATTAGTAATTCTACCAAATACTCTAATTATCACCCGAATAATTTAATTATATAAAACCTTTAATAATAACCATTTAATATTTGTGCTAAAAACCATTAACCTTTGTGATAATTTATTACCATCCAAGATTTAATCTTAGTAATAAAATTTCACCTTTCGATAATAATTCATTTAATCATCTAATTAATTAATTCTACGCTTTAATATACTCCATTTACTAAAATTCCTTCAAATATACCCATTAATCCTTAATAAAAGAATTTTCATAATTTTAAAATCTGAACGCTAACTAATTAATTTACTAAACTTCAAAATCAATTAAAATCCTAAAATTACTATTTAATTACCCAAATCATCAATTAATTTATTTTATTCAATTCTCCAATTAATGATCAATTACATAACTAATTAATCAATCAAAAATACCATAATCAATATTTAACATCCTGTAATCAAATTAACTCCCATAAATAATATAATTCTATACTAGAATCAATAAATCAACATATAACCCAACAATCAATAATTTACCAAAAATTCTAACAATATACCTTCTCAATATAACAAAATCAACCAAATAATAATTTAACCTCCTATAACTAATTAACTATTGTAATTATTCAATTTAACTAATTAACTAACAATATCATTCCTAAAAATAATTAAACCCACCAATAACACAAAATCAATAAATAATTCATCAACCTCCTAATAAATAGAATTAATAAATTAAAATACCAAAATTAATAATTAATATCCTAAAATCAATTTAACCTCCATAATTCCAATTAAAATTTAAAATTTCAACCTATAACCAAATAATCAATTAACTACCTAATAATTTTCAAAATTTAACTAATCAATTACCTAGCAATATCAAATAATCAAAATCCTATCAATTAACCATAATATTAAAAATTTACCAACCGAAATAATTAACTCATTAAATAATAAAATTATTCAACCAAATATTCTAAAATTAACAACTAATTAACCAAAAATTTAACTAAATAAAATCCAAAATCAATACCCAAAAATTTCAAGTTTCCGGTAATTCTTGAATCGGAGGAGGAGGCGGTGGCCGGAAGCAAGCTGGGCTTGCTGCCAAGGTCGCGCGCTGAGGAGCAGGTGGCTGGCTGAGGCGCGACGCGATGGACAGAGCTGGGTCGCGCGTCAGAGGGAGGCAGAGCAGAGTTGGGTCGCAGCCGCGTGAGGAGGAGCTGCTACTGCTACTGCTGCTGCTCGTGGAAGGGAGGCGGAGGAGGAGCGGCTGTCTGTGAGAGAGAGAGAGACAGAGCAGAGCTGTTGCTGCGCGAAAGGAGGCGAGGCGAAGCTGCTGCTGCTCTGTGGTGCTGCAGCTGGTGGCCTGGCAGTTGCAGAGAGGGACAGAAGCAGAACGACAGGGAGAAAGAGGAAGAGAGAAAGAAGAAGAGAGAGAGAAGGGCTGGCTGCTGTGGTCCGACTGTGGCCGGTGGAGGCCTGAGTAGGAGCTGGAGATGGCTGCTGGAGATGGTAGTGCAGCAGAGAGAGAGAAGAGGAGAGGCTGTGTCGGGCAATGAAGACGAAGAGCAGATAAAAAGAAAGAAAAAGTTCAAAATTATTAAATAAAAACAAAATAATAAAATTTTTAATTATTAATAAAAACAAACCGTCCAAGTAAATTACCGGAGAGAAAGAAATAGTAACGTATAATATTTTTCAAAAATATTCGATTCGGGTATAATTTTAATTAATTCGGTCCAATAAAAATAAATAATTGGTCCGATTTTGATTCGATTAATTTTAGGGTGGATCAAAATGATTTTCGGTCCCGATAATATTACGTGGCGTAATATTATTGGCTAATAATTTAACAATTAAATTTAAATGAAAATTATTTTGAAAAAAAATTTCTGGGTATTACATTGACCTAGCAAAGGAAGTGAAAATTCAAAGAATTTTGAAGTATTTTTTAAGGAAAGTTTTGCTATCTCCACCTCCTCTTTCTTTTCCATGTTTTATTTTTTATTCCCATGAACTATATTATGAGGTGTTTGTTTATTGTTGCTGACTTGGTGGAGATGATGAAATTATAAGTGTTTTTAAAATAATTAAAGGTGGTTAAGCATGAATTTGAGGCGAAGTTCGCATAATCTACTAACTTAGATAATTTTAGTAATTTGATTGATAATCTATGGATTAGGTCTTTTGATATATGAAAGATAATTATGTTATTTAAGTTTTAAAAGAGTTGTTATGCGTGAATTAGTATTAAGAGTCAGTTAAGAATGATTAAGGAGGTAAAGAATTTCTTAAGTCTATTACAATTGAGCTGTCTGAAAATTTAGTCACAAATATTGAATTATTTAAATTAATAAATGAACTCCAAAAATTATTTTATTTTTTAAAAAATTATGTTGAATGTTGCGAAGGTCATGGTAAAAGGGTTAATGAAATGGATGAGGAGAATTGAGATTATAATTAAGTGAATACAGGTTGCTCAATGAGAATCTGCCTGCAGTTTAGCCTTTGTTATTGACTTATTTGACTAGGAAAATGGACTCTATGATTCATGAAATTTTATTTGGGGATAACTTGAGATGTGAGAAAGTTTCTCTAAAAATTTTAGGACAAATGGGTTTAAGAAAATGGAGATATTAATAAAGGAATGTAAACTACTCAGTATAAAAAAAACTGAAATTCTGCTTTTGTAATTAGGTCATTTGACTATGCAAATGATTTTCAAAAATTATGAAATTTTACGGGGCATTATCCTAAGATGTTGGAAACATACTATAAAAATTTTAGGAAAAAATAAAATGCATAAGTCAAGATATAGTCAATGGAATGAAAGCTACTCAATTGCTGAAATTTTGCATTACAAGAACGTTTAAAGAATAAAGTATAAATACTACATTTTAATGCTTAATTTGCATTTCTACGGTAGTGTATGTGTATACATTATGTTGTATGAAGTTAATGTAAATATTAATTTCATGCTATAACTTCTGAGGGAAAAGGAATTTAGGAGAGGGCAATTTCTAGAGAAGTAAGGCTGAGGGAGCCTTCTAGTTCAAGTTAGTGCAATATTATTTTTTTTACTTGGTACAAATCAAAATATATTTGATTTCACATTTTGATTTCATAAAATGATTTATGAGTAAAAAGAGAAATATTGGAATGAAAGTTTTATGAATTTTGAAAAGAAAGAATTATATTTTAACACCTTATGATTTTAATAATTTTAAAGTTATATTGAAAGTTGTTTATATGATGAAGAAATGTGTTGGCCAATTGTTATTTGTAATATGAGAGGTGGCTGTAATTGAATGTTTTTAGAAGTGTTTGTGAAATAAAATGTTGCCCAATGAGAATTTGAAATTCTTATATGAATGAAATGATTTATAGTCTCACTTCATTATTGAAGTTGATATTGTGATTGATATTGTTCTCTCTCTATTAAGGTTGAGATTGTTCCCTTTTTATTGAGGTTGAGATTGTTTCCTCTTAATTGAGGCTGAGATTGTTCCCTCTTAATTGAGGCTGAGATTGTTCCCTCTTTTGTTGATATTCATATCACAGTTTGAGGTTGAGATAGCTTTATCTAGATGTACACATTAGACACTAATGACCCTTCGAATTGAGTCTATCTAGATTACTGAGACTCAGTTGGATATTGACAAGTTTCTTGAATTGATGATTTCTTGAAATTGCATTGATGTTATTTTATCATTTTAATACAAGGCAACTATTGAATTTTAAGTAAGAAATTCTTATTGTTATTGTTAAAGTGTTTATTTTTAAAACTTTATATTGAGTTTTTAAGTTGAGTATATGAAAAGCACTTTCATAAAAAATTTTATTTACAATTATTGTTAATATTGAAAAGTTATGGATTTTTATATCATTTTCTGAAGTAGCACCATTAAGCAATTTGTTTAACGATAGTGTTTTTTTTACTATCGTAGGGAAAGGAAAAGAGAAAGCAAGAGAGTGAGTCATGCTCATTGTGGGATTTCTTTTAAAGTCTAATATGGATAGTGTGCCACTAAAGTAGCTATTATATATTTGGTTTCTTATTGGATTATGTATGATGTATTGATTATTAATAGAACAACTATGCATATTTGAACAAATATATAAAAATTATGAGGGTGTAAATTTGAAAGTTTGTATTCAGCAAAAGTACTTAAATTATACTATTTATGTAATCTTTGTAAAAGACTTTAGTATGTAATTAGATAATTGATGGGCTTATGGGCTTTGAAACCATTTTATGCTTTTGATATTGTAATTGATGTTTTAGAAATTGTATTGCCTTAATTATTTTATTTAGCTTAATAGAATATATATTTTATACATTTAATTACATACTAATAAGTCATTTTCTTTTATAGCATATAATAAATAATTTAGTGAAAATGCATTTCTTTTAAACAGGTGTAAGAATGAAAAGAAGTTTTACTCTTGTTTTAATAACTAAATGTATTTTTCTACAGGACATTAATAACTGGAAAAATTTTTTTTTTAAGTCCCTTGTAGTATGCTTAGTAAGTATTTATATTTATTAAGTGTTTATTAAGTATATTACGAGCGACATGTCATATTTTACAGTGAAGTAGAAAGTGATATAGATAGTCTTACTTTTATGCAGCTTCTGTCAAAATTTCGATAGAATCTTAAATAATCATACTTAATAAATAGGTTGTTAGATTTCTTTAGGATGATTTCTTATTCTTATTAGGAGTACTTTATTTAATTCTTTTCTCTTGTTTCAATTATACTTTGTATAGATTGTACAAGATCATCTTTTGCTTTTGCAAAATAGAACTACGATTAGAGTATTCCCCTTTTATTGCCATAAGTTATAATGAACGATGGATATCATTATTATCATGCATAATCATTTACTGTATAAAAAATTGTATTAATACAATTTAGTAATGATTTCTATATTATTATTATTATTATTATTATTATTATTATTATTATTATTATATCATATGATTATATCTTCTTGTTTGCACTTTAGTTATTAATTTGTACATCTTGTATTGAGTAATTTGCTTGATTACTTGTGTGATGATATGACTTGCCTTGTTTGTGTAGATTTAAGATGAAGTGGGTCACTATGGGTTTGTGAGGGCGATCTTGATACCATCGACCATGTACTGGGAGATCGGTGCTCCCATGTGCATCTGATGATATTTGATATTGAAAATCATAGGGTGGCTACTTGTTGTATGGAAAAGAAAAGAGAGTAAAGATAAAATAAGAGGGCTAGTGAGTTGAGGATAAGAATGATCGCCCATGTACGTGTCATGATCCAAAATCATAGGCCGAAATGGCACTTGAACCTAGAAAAACTTAAGGCCCCCTAGACCCAAAAAACTTAGGCCCTCAAGACCTATAGTAAGTCTAAACTATAAGAAATATGTCCTTATCATCATCTGACTCTGGGAATAGTAAGCCCGTATTATGATATTATTCAAAAATCAATCGGTAACAATGCTGACCCAGCTTTAATATCCTATATAACTTGTAGCTTGGGCCTATGCTTATTTAATAAAAATATGTTTTATACAAAACTTATCAGTCATAATATAGTCAAACTATTCCTGTCATTATTCTCCAAATTTCAAGAAAATACTCCACAGGTTATTTATCAGCATACAATATCTTTTACATAATCAAATATAAATTCATCATCCTAAACTGTGAAACCAATTAAAATACGTGGAATATTCAAGCACCTTATATAGTCCACATACTAGCATTTTAAAAGCTGGAATCAAATATTGAATTTCTATGAAGAAAGAAGCAAAGTCTTTATGAACTTGCAATACTTCTATTTCCTGAAAAAAATTTATGGATGGGAGGTGAGTTTCATTAAACTCAGTAAATAATAATAAATAGTGCATAGCCTACACAATCAAGCAGAATGCTTTTCAAATTTATTATGAACACTCGTCTAGTCAAACACATGTCAATCATAGCACCCACAAATAGTAACAATTATAATGCACATCAAGTGGTTGTTAGTTAGTGACCTTAATAGAACCATGCTTTAACCAAGCATGCTTTAATATCAATCATATCACTTAATCCCAAGGTACTGTGACTTGTGCACCTAGGGAGTCCACCTCCATTGGGGCAAAATTATAAAATAATTTTTTCTTTATAAAAATATTTTTCCATGACACATGTCATAATTTAGAGTGCACAAGAGGGCCGCACTCCCACTACTTACGGCTCACTGACAACATTCTCATTATGCCCGTGCTTTTAACTCAAGTGATTCACATCATTCCAATTTCCACATAATACTCACATTACATTTAATTCAACAAGTCAACTAATATAATAAACCATGTGCAACATATGAATGTAATCAAAGACTGTAATCATAATAAGATGGATAATAGTGATTTATAATATAATAACAATAAAGGTAAGAATTAGATACTGATTATATATAAAATTATATAGGATGTATGGTATATGAGATGTATATATGCAAATGATGATATATAACATTTATTATTACTCACAGTGATAGCAAAATATTTCAATTCTTTTTTGGATTCTGACTTGGAAAAACAATAAAGGAACTTGGTCGATCTAGAAAGACACATATAATAAGGGAAAATGATATTAGACAGTGAATCCCTTAACTGAGGAATTTAAAGGATTAATTTAATAAACTTATTTATTTATTTTTTATCTATCTATTTAAATTTCAATTCCTATTATAATTATAGCACCATTTCCCTTACAAATATAACTACCTATTTATATTTCAATATATCTTAGCTTCCTAAAGATAACAGTTTAGTATATTTAACAATTACTTCTCACATAGTCTATTCATTGGGTAATTAATTATTTCAAGTATTCAACTACCAAATAATAATTTACAATCAACTCTATAAAATGTAATAAACCTTTAATAAATCATAACATTTTATATTAACCTCAAATTAATACTTCTATCAACTCACCATATTTTGTATTAATAATATAATTACCACCAATATGATTCACATAATATAATCTTAATTTCAAAAAAATTACTATTTACCACCAAATAATTCTTTTGCTTAACCTTTATCCAACTCCAAATATCCTTTAATTATTTAATTCATTTACTTTATTTGATTCTTAATAACCACAAAATATATTCCTTTTTAATAACTAAGTTCCTTAATTCTAATGTCCTTAAAAATATATTCACATTTTCTAATTGTAAACTAACACCAATAAACAATAATTTTTTTAATAAAATAATCCATTCTTATTTTTTATCCAATTAATGTAAATCAAAATCCACCAATAATTTCACCATTTAATTCACAACACAAATTTACTCAATTCCAGCTAGAATTCATTCTTATAATAAATTATCATTAAATTCCTTGAATTTACTCAATAACCTCAATTAATTTGAATTAATCAAATCCTATAATTTGTCTTTAACCCTAATTTGATTTAATTCTACCAAAATATTCTCTATAAATTATTTTCAATAATAATCAATTCATCGTTGAAATAGTTAAAAGCAACCCTAATTCATTATTTCTACCTTTTACGAAATTAAATCATATTCACTAATCTCATTCAATAATAATTCCCAACCTTTTAACCACTAATTCATTTCTTTTGCAAAATACTCCAATATAGGTATATATATAGTATTTGCTTATAATATTTTACTTAAATTCATTAATAACCCATTAATAACAATTTTAACTAAAAAATATCCTTAAATATTAACTATTAGAAATTCTACTAGTATAACAAAATAATCATTTTTAACCAAAATTTACGAAAGACTTGATAATTCATATGATAACACTTATTTTACTTGTATTCTACCATATATACAAATTAACAACCAAAATATTTTAATTAGCTAAAATCCTTTAATAATAAGCATAAATCCTAAATTAATCCATAATTAATCAAATTCCCCCACCATTTTATATCATTTGAAACCCATAACTAATATACCTTCAACTAATTTAAATCATCTAATCAATTTAATTACTACACCAATTATATCTTAATACCAAGGTCACATAAATCATAATCAAAATTTAACCAACTACAAAATAATAAAATCAACCATTAAAATACTAAAATCAACTAATAATCAATATCCTAAAATTAAATTAACCTCCATAGATAATACTACTCTGAAACAAAATTAATAAATCTCAACTTATAAACAAATAATCAATCAACTACCAAGTTCTAACAATATACCACCAAAAAAATAACAAATTCAATTAAATATATTCTGGGATTAAAATTAGTACCCAATGATCATCACAGTCCCAAAAAAAAAATCACAATCGAAGATTGAAGGAGGAGATGGTGGCTGGGTTGCTGGGTTTGGGTCGCCTGAGTTGGGTCGCGCGGAGGAGCAGCAATGTTGCAAGGTGCTACTATTGCTTGATGCAGCTGGAGTCGAGCGGGACAGTAGCGGTGGCTGGAGTTGCAGTTGAGACGAGCACGCGGCAGAGGAAGGAGTTGGAGGTGGCGCGTGATAGGGAATGGGACGGCTGGAGTTGAAGGCGTGACGTGAAGGAGAGGAGGCAGTGATTGCCGGTCTTGCGCAGAGAGAGAGATGGTGCTGAGGCTATGGCGTGAAGAAGGAGAAGGGAACGAAATAAATAAAAAAAATAAAGAGAGACAAGGAAAAGATGGGGAAAAGAAAGAAAAGAAGGAAAAATAAAATTATGCTAAAATACAAACCGCCCAAAGAAAAAAAAAAAAAGATGAAAAAGAATAGTTGTGCAGCAGTAATTATATAAAAATATTTAGTTTGGGTTCAATTTAAATTAATTTGGTCCAATTTCATAATTTGGTCAAATTTTGAATTTATTTAACTGTTTTTTAATTGATTTTTGGACAAATTAAAATTGTTCTCGGTTCTAAGTGAGCCATAGAAAATATTATGTGACGTAATATCATTGGTTAATAATTTACGATTAAATTTAAATAAAAATATTTTTGAAATAAAAATTTTAGGGTATTACAATATGGAGGGATTGGCTCCCTAGTGCACATGTTATGAGAGGATGAGTCATATATAAAGACAGCTCATCGGGAATTTCGGTGATACCACAAACTAATCTCCACTTGTTTGATTATGTGAAGGTGTACTTGTATGTGAGTGTTGATGTTGTGCCATGTATTTGACTAAATGAATGCTCATTTTAGTATTTAGGGAAACATTTTGTGTGAATGCCTGTGTTATGCATTATTCTCTAAGTCATGAAACTCACTTTTCTTTTATTTTACTTTTTTTTTTTTTCAAAAAACAGATTCCTCATTGTCTTGGTTAATGCTCTGTTTTCTTCACTGCAGAGCTACAAAATAATCTTTAATTTCAGCAATTATTTAAATTATATAGTTTTATGTACCTAAACTCGTTTATATCTACAAGATGGTGAACTCCGCAGTTGTAGGATTATAAATGATAAACTTATATTGTCATTTGAATTATTCATTTTATGTGCATACATGAATCGGTTTGCCCATATTATGGATGCTTTTATCATCTTGGGCTCAAGCTATAAAATGTTTGAGATGTTGAATTTGGGCCATAGTATAAAATAATTATGAGACTTGTTATGTATGGTAATATGGGCTGATTGTTCTTGAAATATATATTGATGTGATTGATTTTAGTGGTTTAGGCTTACTATGGGCCTTGAGAGCTTATGCTTATCTAGGATACAGTGCCGGTTTGTCCCACAGTTTCGAGTCTTGACAAAATTGATATCAAAGCCTGTTTAGAGTCTCACAACGTAACTACAAAATATAGGAAATTGTATCTTGTCTTTCTCAATCTCCTTTGCTCCTAATTCAACATTTTTCCTGTTATCACGATTAGAATAAATCTCTATCTCATTGTGTGTGTGCTATTTCTTAAATTTAGAATAAACGAGGATGAGTATAGGGTGACAGTTATTGCAAACATTCCGGGACAGAAATGAATTAGGAATTTCTTTATATTGACAGTAACAAACATAAGGAAAGAAACCTGATGATTTTCTTCTTCAGGGATGGTGGAATTGCTACACCCTATAAGGTTGGAAGATCCATGTAACATCCCGACCCGGTAAAGTGATCCTAAGAGGGTGGGTAGAGCAGGGCTTCTGTAAGCTTCTAGGATGGCAAGCTAGCTAGGGTAGTAGAATGCAAGACACAGGAATGAATAAGATCATATATCGAAAATGGGATAACTAATCATCAGAGGCGCTTTTTAGTGGAATGGCTAAAGAGTTGGAAGAACCCCAGGGTTAAACGTGCTCGTTTGATAGAAATCCTAGAATGGGTGACCTCCTAGGAAGTTCACATTTCACCTAAGGAACAAAATCGTGCGGGTCTTGCCGATCTTGTATAGGGGAGCCTGCTTGATCCAAAGGGGACAATTTCTTTGGTGGTTAGAGTCAGGGCGTTACAGTTTGGTATCAGAGCTTGACCCCCTTTAGTAGATATATGGTTCGAGGATGAACCATGCGAAAATTGGTGGGCCTGTGACATCCCGACCCGGCAAAGAGATCCTAAGAGGGCGAGTAGAGTAGGGCTCCTGGCAAACTTCTAGGATGGCAGACTAGCTCGGGTAGTGGAATGCGGGATACAGGAATGAATCGAATCATATATCGAAAAGTGGGTAATTAATCATCAGAGGCGCCTTTTAGTGGAATGGCTGGAGAGTTGGAAGAACTCCAGGTTAAATGTTTTCATTTAACAGAAATCTCAGGATGGGTGACCTCTTGGGAAGTTCACATTTCACTCGTGGGACAAAATCGTGCGGGTCTTGCCGATCTTGTATGGGTCGGCTTGATCCAAAGCAAACAATTGTTCTGATGGTTAGAGTCAGGACGTTACAACCCATACATGTTATGTATGTTGTGTAAGTCAGTAGACTATAGGAAGAAGTAATTAAGAATCTGTGAATACCCAATTTTTCAGGCTCAAAAAGCCTATTTTCCCGGACTGCAAACAGCCTGGCCGGACCAAAGACCATTTTGGAAGTTCATCGAAAGTATGCCAATATGGTACTTGAAACATCCGAAAAACTACGAGGATCGCAGAACTGGTCCCGGAATATTTTTTGGAGGTCCGGAACTCCCGAAAAAGGCCTCCGGAAGTGGAAAAAAGAGAGAGGGCGGAACGCACCCGCCCCAGCTAGGGCGGCTGCGCTCGCCTAGCAGGGCGGTCGCGCCCGCCCAAACCGGGCGTGATCTCGCCCAAGCCGGGCGTGATCCCGCCCAATCAGGGCGGTCACGCCCGCCCTGGAAAGGCGGAACCGCCCGCCCTGCAGGGCGGTCGCGCCCGCCCTCGAGTCCATTTTCGCCTATAAAATAAGGCCCCGGGCTCCGTTTTCAAGGGACAGTCTGTGTTGACGGACATTCCCTTTCTCCCTTACGCTCCTTGCGATTCTTTACTGCTTTTCTGCATTTTAGTTTCTGCATTCTTGTTTGTTATTTGGACACCTAAATTAAACCAATTAATAATTCCTTTAACAAGAACCTTATTCT
>CANUEP010063420.1:0-12944 GCA_947857235.1 Jatropha podagrica | reverse complement strand
TGACCATTCTATCAAAGATTGTACAATCCATCCCTCATTTGGGATTTCAAGGAGATGAGATAGAAGGCCTGCATCTACCTTGATCTCCTGACCTTTAACGTTGGATGTCATTGCATTAGTATTAGGATTATACTCAAGATTTGCATAAAATAATCTTACCAAGCGTGGATATATGCAGACACTCTTAGTTAACAGGCCATGCCAATTTTGGGCTCAAGTATGCATGGTTAAAATATGGTAAGATGTGATTTATTCCCGTTAAGAGAATGCTCCGCTTTGATGCCTTTCTGTTATATTATATGCTATGATCATATGCTAGGCTCTGGATGCCTTTCTAAATAAGCGGACGCGCTTATTATTCGGTGGTGCTTTCACATGCCATATTCGGTGGTGCTTTTATTAACCAATTTTTTTGTGGCGCTTTCACAAGATAAATCTATATCTACGTAATCGAATCTGATTATATTTCTTTTAGTACGTATAAGCCCTTAATTAAGAATAAATTTTGTTCTGTTATTAAGGAAAATGGTAATATGTTTATATTTATAGAATTTTTCTTATATTTGTCAAACTATGAATTTATTCTTAAAAATGAACTTATGTGTGATTTTTGAAATATCTTAATTTGATTTGTATACTTTCGGTGTTTTTTATATTTGATTTAAGTATTTGAAATTATATTTTAAGTTTGTTGCTTAGGCACCTTTATTTATTATACTATTAAATTATTTACCATCATTGAGTGATATATTCAAATCAAGCGTAGGTTAAGGACAATGGATGCCAATCGAGGATTGGAGGCTTATTATTAGAAAAGAAAAATTTATTTTGCGTAAAACATGTATAGGATATATTATGGCATGGATAAAAATATTGTAAGAAATTGAAGTTGTATGTATAAAGCTTGTAAATTAATGAAGTATATGATTAATTAAGAATACTATTTCTATATTAATTCTCAGTGTATAATTATTAGGAATTGATTTTGAAAATGGATTACATTTTCTATCACGGGCTTTGCCCACTTTATTCTTCAATTGTTGCTCGTTTTGGAGTTTGCTCTGAACCACTTTTCATTTTGGGCTTTGCCCCAATTTATTTTTATCTCTCATTACTATGGGCTTGCCTTAGTTTGCTTTGAATTGCCTTTTGTTGTGGGCTTTGCTCTAGTTTGTTCTTCAATTGTTGCCTGTCTTAGGCATGATCCCCATTTATTCTAAAATGCTTTCTCGTGGTGTGCTTTGATCTCACGTTGTCCTTTGAGACTAATTATAGTGCGATGTATGCCTGTTGTCTTTCCCTTACTTGTGTAAGGGAATTTGAGAGCTGAGCCAGTTGCAAAAAGCAGCACAACTCTAACTACGTGTGTTGAGGCTCTCGATCGAGCATGCAGCTGTAAGTATAAACAACATAACAAATATGCAATGTGTATGTCATGCATGCATGGAATAACTTTATTTATGTTTATATATGTATGCAAAGAGTTAGCGCAAGGCCCACTATCAATCATTATAGAGGACCACCATAAGGTAAACATGTTGGTCGAGGTGTCAAGTGCTGACATATGATGATTCTCGAGGCCAATGAAACTAGCAGTGAGGAGTCAAGGGAGTCCGATGGTAAAAGGACATGGGTCTGATGTTCCTTGAGTTGATTGCCACAATCTTCCCTTTTGCTTTTGTACTGTAGGTCGAGTTTAGGGAATATCCTTATAAAGAGATCATCTTCTTTTCATGTCATGATTGATATTACTGTATTAGCATCTTTACAGCTATTTATTACATTTTTGAAGAATATCAAGGTTGAATCAGCCGCTAACTAAAGCTGAAGTGACAGTCAGCCAACCTCTTCTCTTCTCATTTTTGCGCTATAAAGACCCATGACATATTCGTTGTGCTTAACAACCCTTCTATCTTTGGAAAAACTCCCAGACTACTTCACATTTTAATTTTCCACAGATCAATCCTTGGCACCTACATTTGAAGCATTATTTTGAAGTTTTCACGCGACGATTGGGAGCTGCTATCTCTTTTTAACCTTAAAGGCCTGAGTTATTATCGAAACATTCGGATCCAGCTCAAGCTACTACAATGGCTAATTAATCATTTTGACCCCGCTGATAATTTGTTTCGTCATAATGACTTTGAGATCTGTCCACTATTCGAGCGATTTAGCATTATTTTCGGTAGACGACCAGAGACGAGAGGTCTCACTACTTTGCCCCAGTTAACTGGTGACCCTACTATGCGAATTCTGTCTATTTTTGGTTGCTCAATCTATGAATTGCTTGCTTGTGAATCTAGAGTTAATGCCATGCCCCTGCAATCTCTTGTCAGTTGTGCTATGAACATGAACCATGCTAGTCCGTTCTAGCATCCACTTATCTATTTTTGCATTCTCAGCCAATATTTACTTCTTAGAGGTGTTGATGGCTATGGCAGCCTCAGGGTATTGCCCATTGGTGAGCATATATGCAGGCGCCGTATGCCATTTCTAGTTGTGCTAGCGAAAACACTCGTATGTCTTGGAGAACATTCTCGTGATTTGACCTCGGTGCTTGGTTCAATGGAAGCCCACTTCTACTGCAGGTATATGCATTTTCATTTTCCTTTCTTATTTTGCGCTCTAATTTTTGCTTAAGCCCCCCTCACGGGTTTTCAACCCAATGAGCTTTTCTTTTATTTTCTTTCCTTACTCTAATTTTTGCTTAAGCCACCCTCATGGATTTTTGACTTAACGAGCCTTATCTTTTTTTTTAATGCTCTAATTTTTGCTTAAGTTGCCCTCATGGGTTTTCAACTTAACAAGCTTTTCATTCTATTTATTTTCTTTGATGCATAGCAATTGTGGGCTTTTGAGAAGCTACAAGTGATGGTTGCACCAATGGGCCATTTAATACTCAATTACAGACCATAAGTCCATGTCCAACATCAATGTCGATTGGCTAGAGTGACCTTAGAAGATTGGACTATTCTGAGATCTCACTACTGATGAAATTAGGTGGACCTGTCCGTGGTGGCATCTAGGAGTCACTATCTCTTCCTACCTCCCTTGTTTGCCCCTGTGTGGCCTGACATTAGCAGTAGCTTGCTATCCTATCGAGTTGCACGTTAATGTGGTCACCATTAAGCTGTTCCTGCTTACACGCAGTTGAAGGCGGCCTTATTACCCAACGATTTTTATCTCATTTCATTTCCACCTGGCCAAATTGCACAACTGTGCCCATTTCAGAGTTTACTAATACTTCCTCCTTATGTATGTATCAGCTGTGGTTGCACACCTATTCTGGACTTAGTGACAATTCAAAGTCAGTATATTTGTTCACGGTGAGACTCTTGTTGGGAATTGGCATGTAAAAGCATTGCTTTCTAGTTTCAATGAAATGTAACAAACAATATTATACATGTAGTGATTTGTTAATAAATTGTACCTTTTGCTTGGAGAGTTTAATGTAACAAGCATTGCCTTCCATGTTTGATAGCTTCACAGCACCTTATAAGAACATCTTCTTGATCAAGAATGGGCTTTCCCAATTAGGCTTGAATTTCCCTTTGAGGTCGTGAGTATTTGGCCTCAGCTGTTTCAAAACCAAATCCCCTACCTTCAATAGTCTTTGTTTGACCCTTTTGTTAAAGTGTCTCGCGATCCTCCTTTTGTAAAGCTGATGCATAAATCGGGCCTCAAGCCATTTCCCATCCAACAAAGCTAACTCCTACTAGTGATCTTCGGCCCATTAGCACTCTAGAATTTTAGATTCCAACACTACCCATAAGGATTTCATTTTAATTTTAGTTGGCAATACGTCTTCCATCCTATACACTAGGGAATATGGGGTTACCCCATTTGCAGACTTGGTTGTGGTCCGGTATCCCCATAAAGCATATAGCAACTTGTTGGCCTAATCACGATGTGTTTCTACCACCATCCTCAATATCTTTTTAATTTTCTGTTTGTGGCCTCCACTGCTCCATTAGCTTGCGGTCTATAAGGAAATGACTTGTGGTGTTTGATTCCATACTCTTTTAATAAGGTTTTCACTTCAGCCTGAAATTGAATCCCATTATCTATCACTACATGGTGGTGAGGAACTCCGTATCTACATATCAAATTCTTCTCTGTAGATTTGGCCATCTGCTTTGCCCCGATATGCTTAAATGATTCAACTTCGACTCATCTTGAAAAATAATCCATTGCCACAACTATGAATTCATATCCATTAGAAGCAGGTGGTGAAATTTCGATAATGATGTCTATTCCCCATATTGCGAATGGCCATGGGTAAATAGAAGGATATAGTTCTAACGGAGGAATGCGACTGAGTTCTCTGTGAATCTAGCATTCAAAGAATCTTTTCATGAAAGAAACACAATCTTTCTTCACTGTGGTCTAATAAAAATCCTTTCCTGAGGATTTTCTTCGTGAGTGCTCTTCCATTCATATGAGTACCCTAAATTCCAGTGTGGATTTGTTGAATGATTCCTTTAGCTTCTTTTTTCAATACGCATCTCAGTAGAACCTTGTCAGACATTCTGTTGTACTTTTGATTGTCTAATACTGTGAATGGTAGTGCCAAATGTTATATGGCCCTTTTGTCATCTCTAGTCGCTGAATCCAGATAAATCTCCTTCGCCATCCACTATAAGACATTGTAGAATCAAGGTTGTCCATCTGCCTCAATCTCCATAGCAATGTATGTTACCATAAGACATCACAAATGGCCTTTTAAGCATTACTGAGACCTGTTCCCAAGCCGATGTTAGATTGACTAATGCATTTGGTACTCGATTATTTGCTCTATTCGTGTGGTAAAGGTTACCCTCTCAAAGTTTTGAATAATAGCGTGTTGTAATCGATATATGGTTTCAATCTTCCCTCGTTGACTTTCTAATTGCCACTGGCATGCTTGATGACTGGTTTAGAATCACCGATAACTTCTACTTTTTAGCCTGGAATGCAATTAATGCTTCCATCCTAAATAAACAACCTTGATATATTCTGCCATATTATTTGTAACTACAAAGTGTAGCCTCTTCAGCATAGAGATTGTAACACCCTTCGCCCAATCCCGAAGGACCAGACGGTGGATGCCACATTCGATGCCGGAGCACCGTTTTATCTCACTAACTTTAGATTTTCATAAGGAGGTAAGTAATTAAAAATTTAAAAAGTAATATTTAAGAAAATTCCCACGAAAATTTCGCAAGAGTTTTCCCTAAAAATAAACTTGCCATACAAAGAAAATATACACACTTCCAATATAATTTCTCCAAACTCCAAAACTCCAATTCAACACAACATGTCACAAGCACTTCTAATAGGTTGCATTAATTTACTTAAGTCCTATCATGCTAATACACCATTCATTCCAATACACCATTCATTCCAAGAAATTTATATATCCATTCATACACCATGAATATAATCAAATAATAAAACTTATATAACCATTAACCTCGATAATTACATTTTCAATATTTACAACCTCAATACTTTCTACAACATTTTTCTATACATGCCAAAATTACAATTTACTATATACCCTACTCAAAATGCTAATTCTACTATGATGCTACCTCTTCGGTCTTCACGTAGCACCCACAGCTTACAACCTGCGTGGAATAAAAATCAACGCGCTGAGTGAAAGACTCAGTGATGCTAAATAATTATCAATTAAAATAGCAAGAAAAGACAAGGTAACAAATCTCAAATATGTTTCAAAACACTCAAATAAAAATTTATGATAAACACTGAAAAAGTGCTAATTAAATCAAATATTTCGAAAACCATAAGAAATTCACTTTTAAAGAACATTTCATAATCCACTAAAAATAAGATAAATATCACAAGTGCAAATATATCTTCGATTTCTTTATAACAAAATAAACTTCCATTCTTAATTAACGGCTCGTACACGTACATAAAAGAAATATAACTAGATATATTCAATTGTGGCCTGTGAAACCGCCACCCCATATCTCATAACCGTGGCCTGTGAAACCGCCACTACATATCACATAACCGTGGCCTGTGCAAGTACTACCACAAATAATAAGCACGTTCGGCTATTTATAAGGGCTAATAACCCTAGCATATGATCATAACTTTCATATAATAGAATGGGCTGATAACCCGAGCATGCTCATATATCAATATCAATCTCATTTTACTATATTTCAATCATGTATAGTATAGCCCAAAATCAAATTTTTCTTTCACAAATAATCATGTTAATGGTTCACAATTCTTAATTCAAAACAATTTATCACTTAAATACTCATTATTTCAAAATCACTTAACTTACAACTTACAAAACCACTACATTCTCCTTTTTCTCATGCTTAACAAATTCAAAACAAATATATGATATCAAAATACTTAAATCAAGCTTTAAAAGAAATGAAAACCAAGCCTTACCTACTATAGAGGTTTGGCCTCTTTATGCCAACAAAAGGGGAAGGACTTCCTCCATGAAAAACCATAATTACTAACTCAAAACCATTAAAATACATCACTTTAAACACTTAACCACAAAACTCATTTAATAATTTCAAAACCTTCTTTAAGTCATGAAAATTGCTAAAACATTATAATTCAAAATTGAGCTTTAAACCATCCTTAAATTGCTTAAAGAAAGTTTTGGCCAGAAATAGCAAGCTAAGCTTGCTGTGGCAGCTGGGACAGCAGCGCGGCAGGAGGAGATGAGCGGCTAGAGGTCGCTGCAGGTGGCAGTGCGTGACTGGTGGCTTGCTGGAGCCCGTGGTGGCCGGCTGTGGCACTGCTGAAGGAGGAGGCAGGAGCCTGAGGCAGTGCAGTGTGACGCAGGCGAGGGAGGGGCTACTGTAGGTGAGGAGGAGGGAGGAGTTACTGCAGCTGGCCTACTGTGCTTGCTAATGTCGCGTAGAGGAGCTGCTGGTGGTGCATTGTTGTTATTGCCGATGCAGTGAGAGGGAGATAGAGACGGTGCAAGAATCGGTGATAGATAGAGAAGGAAGAGAAGAAGAAGAAGGATAAGGAGACGAGAGAAAATGTAACGTGGAGAAAGAGAAGGAAAGAAAAGAAAGAAAGAAAAAGAAAAGAAAGAAAAGAAATATTAAACAAAAATACTATAAATTTTGAGTTTCCAGAATGTACTGGACCATTTTGGTTCAGTTCAAACGGATTTGGTTCAATTCAATAAATCTACTTAGTTTTCAATCGATTTTTGGAAAAATCAAATGGGTTTACGGGTCTGATTAAATTTTACGTGGCTTAAATTTACTAGCTAAAATTTTAAAATTAAAACTTAAATGAATATTTTTTTGAAATTAAAATTTTCGGGTATTTCAATTCTCCCCTCCTTATAAAAATTCGACCTTGAATTTTAGAAAGAGTAAAAGAGGACAACACATTTGGCATAGATTACATAAAAAATTATAATCAATGAAATAAAATAAGTCAATTTCATTTATCAACAAGATAGAATCTCTCACTCAGAATGACAAAGGTAAGAGCTCCTCCTGCATTTCAGCCGCAACTTCCCACGTGCACTCCTTGATAGAATGGTTCCCTTACATCACTTTGACCATATGAATCTCTTTAGACCAGAATTTACAAATCTAAAAATAAAAAATCCTAACTAGTATCCCTCCATACGTTACGTTTTCGTTAACTTGGACTTCCTATGGTTCCAATACATAAGACGGATTGGAAATACATTTCCTTAACATCAATATATGGAATTAGGTGTACATAAGAAAATTTATTAAGCATATCCAATTTGTACACCACTACTTCCCAATATTTATAATTATTAGACACGGTCCAAAGTATTTAGGAGCTAGTTTTCCCTTTTTGCCAAAGCAAACGATTCCTTTCACAGGAAATACCTTTGAAAAGACCATATCTCTTTCGTCAAATGTCATCTCTTTGTGCTTAAAGTCCGCATAGCTTTTCTGTCTACCAAGGCTGTTTCAATTCTATTTTAATTGTAGGCACCTCTTTCAAATGTGATATGAATCAATTTGGGTCTCACTAACTCTTGGTTTCCTAATTATTCCTAACAAATAGGAGGTACACATTCCTCACCATAAAATGCTCCATGAAAAATCATACCTAAAGTTACTTGATAACTGTGGTCGTTAGTAAATTTCTTATTGATACTAGGTGTGAATCTCAATATCTCACAAAATTTCAATTCTAAATAAATTTTCACACATATTCTTAATTTCAAAAACACTCTTCAAACTCGAGTTTATATTCATATGCTTAGCATTCCTACTATCGCCAATTCATATAAATTACAATTCTATTATATCTCAATTATATCACAATAATATTAACTTCATTAACCTTATTCATACCATAAAACTTATATCCTCTTTAACCCTTCTTATAGATGATCCACTTCTTCTATCCACGCGTCAATTTATATTAACTATATATTGGTTATCTCCTCGAGTCTTTTATGCTAAATATCCATAAAGGAAGTTCCCATTATTCCAACAATAATTACTTATACTCTTTAGATCATTTTAAGTCAGAAGTCCTTCCTAAATAAACATAACAATATTTAACTCAGATCAAACTCTTGCAAACTCACAAAATTCACAAGCTCCTTTAGATTTTATTTATATCTCTACTTAATTATCCAGATCACTTATGCATTGCATAGTCACTATTCAGGAATTAAACGGTTCATTCTTTTATATCATAAATAACTCAATAAACACTTCATGCATTCTAACTAGATATCTTTAAATAATTAAAATTTCTTCCTTGGTTTATAATTAATTCTAGGATGCCAATTTTATATAAATTTCAATAACTGGCAAATAAGTATTTGAAGAATTTAATTTTTCTTCAGAGCATTGATTCGTTTATTTTTATTTAAAATACCTATATGCTTCATACCCAAATGCCCATTTAGAACATGTTCACTCTATACAAGCATCCATTACCTTTTATTTATCGTATTTATTTTTTAACTTCTAATGACACACTCAAAATGTTCACCATATAATGCTTCTAAAACTTGTATAAATATATCATGAACAATCTCTTATATCCAGGAATTTACCTATCCTGTTTTCAAATCAACTATGAAGCCAAAATTTCTACGACCATCATCGAAATTCTTATATCAAGCCATATTCTGTTTATTTAAAATCCAATGCCCACAACTTCGAGTCGTAGGATATATTATCTCAAAAATTCTAAATCTCACTTCTTAAGTGCCTTTAGATTAAAATTTTTTTTTTTTTAGGAAGAGTAATTCCTCTTTCTTCTTTAAAAGATAAATTTAGAATATCAAATCTCACAATCCAAATTCTGATAGTTGTCTCCAATCTCAAACCTCTTCTTCTTACCCTCTCTAACTAAGTCTTTTCACTCGGCAATAGTCTCATCAGCTAGCTGTGTATCTCTAATCTATTGTAGTAGGCTAGGTCTCACCATAAGCTCTTCTACAAGAGTACCATCTCTAGCCATAGATAAGTGTGCATTCATAGCACGGAGGGCAACTAATGCCTTTCTATTGAGTGCATCTACCATTACATTAGCTCTACCCAGGTGGTAGTCAATGGTGAAATCATAATCCTTAAGTAGCTCTAACCATCTACGCTGCCTCAAGTTAAGCTCTCTCTAGGTAAGCAGATATTTAAGGCTCTTATGATCCGTATACAAGTGGCACTTCTCACCATACAAGTAATGCCTCCAAATCTTCAAGGCAAACACAATAGCCGCTAACTCCAAATCATGGGAAAGGTAGTTCTGCTCATGTGACTTAAGTTATCGAGAAGCATAAGCAACTACCTTACCCTCCTGCATAAGCACACAACCCAGACCATTATGCGAAGCATCACTATAAATATTATATGGTTTGCCTGGAGCTGGCTGTGTCTGAACTGGAGCCTCAATAAGCATCGCTTTAAGCCTCTTAAAATTGCTTTGTCATCTATCCGTCCACTCAAACTGAACATCCTTACGAAGAAGTCTAGTCAAAGGGGCTACAATAAGAGAAAACCCCTTGACAAACCTCCTGTAATATCCAGCCAAACCTAAGAAACTGCGGATCTCAGTAACATTCTTAGGTGGCTTCCAATCAAGCACTGCCTCAATCTTCTTCGGATCCACCCGAATACCCTCTGTTAAAACAATATGCCCTAAGAAGGCAAACTCCGTCAACTAGAACTCACACTTACTAAGCTTACCATACAACCGCCGATCCCTCAAAGTTTGTAGAACTGTCTGTAGGTGGTGATCATGATCCTCTTTAGTCAAGGAGTACACCAAAATATCATCAATAAACACTACCATGAATTGGTCCAAATAGGGATGAAAAGATCTGGTTCATCAGATCCATAAACAATGCTGGAGCATTAGTCAACCCAAATGTCATCAGTAGAAACTCATAGTGGCCATATCAAGTCCTAAAAGGAGTCTTAGGTACATCCGACTCTCTAACTCCTAACTGATGATACCCAAATCTCAAGTCAATCTTCGAAAACACAGTGGCACCTCTCAACTGATCAAACAAATTGTCTATCCGAGGCAATGGATAACGATTCTTCACTGTCACCTTATTAAGCTGCTTGTAATCAATACACAATCTTAAGGTACCATCCTTCTTCTTTAAAAACAAGATCGAAGCGCCCCAAGGAGAAACACTCGGTCGAATAAAACCCTTATCAAGCAACTCCTAAAGCTGAATCTTCAGTTCCCTCAACTCAGTAGGAGCCATCCGATATCGAGCAATGGATATCGGCGCAATACCAGGCATAACCTCAATACTGAACTCAACCTCTCTCACAGGAGGTAACCCAGGCAAATCCTCTGAAAAAACTTTTGGGAAATCACACATCGTCGGAATCTCATCTACACTGGGAGGTCTCTACTCAGGCTCAAGTACACAGACTAGGAATGCTTCACAGCCATGCCGTATCACCCTCCTAGCGGTACTAGCTGGAATAACATTAAAGAGGTAATCCATCCTCTCCCCCACAACTACCATCTCCTCTCCAGTCGGAGTCTGGAGTGTAATCCTCTTATGTCTATAATCAACAATCACACCATGTCTAGATAGCCAATCGATGCCCAATATCACATCGTACTCCTAGAAAGGTAGCTCTATCAAATCACCCGGAAATACATGCCCATGAATGACTAAAGGGCAATCTCTATACACCCGATCAACAACTACTCTTTGGCCCAAAGGACTAGTGACCTCAACACTACACTCTAGGGTGTCAACATGCATACTAACCAATCTACCCATATGTATGCATATATATGAATGCGAGGAGCCCAGATCAATTAAAGCAAGTATAAAAGTGTCAAAGATGGAGAAGGTACCTGCAATGACATCCGGAGCATCCCACTGCTCCCTGGTCCTGATGGCCCAAGCCCTCGCCGATGCTCTAGCCTCTAGCCTATCCACTGTCTTGGAAATGGGCCTCTAATTCTCAGTAGCATATGCCTCACCACGACCTCTACCTCTACCTCTCTGAACATAGGGAGCTGGTCTCCCAACCTGGTGAACTAAACTAGTAGCCGATAATGGGCAATCTCTAATCATTTGATCAGTGGATCCACACCTATAACAAGCTCTCGGGGCTCTCCAACACACCCCACCATGTCTCCTACCACACTGGGCACAAATTGACAAATCTGATCATGCAGCACCTCTGTCACTAGCAACGGATGTAGCCTGAGGGAGCTGGTCTCACGTATGAACCCTTTCCAACTCTTTGTCCCGATCTAACTCCCATTTGTGGTCCACTTGTGAACCTCTTACTAGTAGACTGGAACCCTGAAGTCTACCCAGACGTAGCACCCTGAAATCTCTTGTGCTGACCACCTTGATGGGTCCTTTGAACTCTAGACTGTCACTCATCCCGGATAATCTCAAACTCTGTAGTGGCCTTCACTAATGAAACTAGTGTGGTGTCGGGCTGGGATGTCAAGTTTATCCTATACTCATCCAATAATCCCTTCCTGAATAGCTTACACTGATCTGCCTCAGTAGGGATCAACTTAGCGGCGTACCTACCCAACCATAGAAACTCCCTCTCATACTCTAATACGGTCATCCGATCCTATCTAAGCTCTAGAAACTCTGTTATCCTTTGATCAGTGTACACCTCCCCCACATACTCCTCTCGAAACGCAGAGAGAAAGAAATCCCAAGTAACATCCTCGGCTCTTACTACCTTAACCACAGACTCCCACCATAAATAGGCCTCCTCCTTTAGTAAGGAAATGGCACATGTCAACTTATCTCGAGGAGTACACTACATCTGGTCCAAGACCCTCTCCGTAGCTCGGAGCCAGAACTCTATTGCAAAAGGATCATCATCTTTCCTACCCATAAAATCCTCAACACAATACTTCCTTAGTCTCTCTACCGGGGTTTGTGCAATTGGAGCCTAGGGAACTGCTCCCTCAGCCTGCGTCAATGTAGCTACCAATTGTTGTAGCAAATCACCCTAATTAGGCCCGCAGGACCTGCAGCAGCCTGCCCTGTAGCTGAGGCTTGCTCTGCAAGCACTACAACATATCACATAACTGTGGCCTGTGCAAGCACTGCCACATATCATATAACCGTAGCCTGTGCAAGCACTACCACATATCATAACCGTGGCATGTGCAAGCACTACCACATATCACATAATCGTGGCCTGTGTAACCACTACCACAAATCATAACCTTGGCCCGTGCAAGCACTACCATAAATAATAAGCATGTTTGCCTATTTATAAAGGTTGATAACCCTAGCATATGATCATAGCTTTCATATAACAGAATGGGTTGATAACCCAAGCACGCTCATATATTAATATCAATCTCATTTTACTATATTTCAATCATGTATAGTAGAGCCCAAAAATCAATCTTTCTTTCACAAATAATCTTGTTAATGATTCACAATTCTTTACTCAAAACACTTTATCACTTAAATACTCATTATT
>CANUEP010063415.1:0-35827 GCA_947857235.1 Jatropha podagrica | reverse complement strand
AAGAGAGAGAGAGAAGGGGGGGGGGGGGGGGGGGGGTTTTGTTTTTTGAGTTGATTTTTTATTATTTTGTTTTATTATTTATATAAATATTATTTTAATTTTGTTTGGAATGATTAGTTTTTTAGATATTAATGTTATTATAAAATTTATTAATCTAAAAAAAAACACAATATATAAACCAACACAAACAAAAACCCCCCCCCCCCCCCCCCCCCCCTTCTCTCTCTCTCTTCCCTACCCTCCTTTTCCTCCCTTTTTAAATGACCCCAAAAAGAAATCCTAAACGATCTGAATAATACTCCTACTCATATCATGATCTGAACTAGCAAACCAACTGAGCCTACCCCTCTCAAATCATATTCTAAGTTAGTAGCAAAATCAACCTCCTCAATCCTCCTACCCCTTTTCCCCCCTGTTTTGATTACCCGCTACAACAAAAATAAAAAAAAATAAAAAAAAATAAAAACCCCTCTAAGATTTGCTTTAAGATACACTTTGATCAATACCATTCAAAACCTAGCAATTTAGTCCCACACTACCATGCCATTGATGAAAATACAAGATCTTGAGGGGCTAAAAATGTTATATAATATAACAATTCAAGGACCAAACTGTGGTCTAATATAAGACAAGGATTAATACGTAATAAAAATATTACAATTTTTAAATCAAGTACTATAGTTTAGTCATTAACCAAAGTAAGGGACTAGAAATTGCTTACTTCAAAGGAATACTAATATACGAAATAAAAACCATGAGGAAGTTTTACTAATTAACCCGTTTCTGTAAGGAGATTTTTACATACAACATTCTAACAAACCAATAGATGAGAGACCTTGTGCAAGCAATATTCTGTAAGAGCTTGAAGAGAAATAGCACAAAAAGGCCATCATAATCACACTGCATGTAGGCTGTTATCCATAATTTTTCTCTTAAGCAAGAAATTTTAACAATTTACCTGGTTCAAGAATTCATCTAGTCGCCTAGCACTCCTAATGATACTACCCTCGAAGATGTCAGTCATTTGTATAACTTCTGCAAAGCTTGCACCCTGGAAGAGAAAAAATATATATACAAAAGATAAATCTAAAACAGAAGAAATGACACTCATATTCAATGTTCTAGTAGAGTGCAACAAACGCATTTCATTTAGATATATATTTACTTTCAAGGGACATGAAGAAAGCAAATTCATATAGCAAACCCCAACTAGTCCTCGATTGATGCTTAGTTGATTTCAGTTGTCTTTTTTTATACAACATTTTAAATTAAAAACTAGAAATTCTCAACAATCATGAAACCCCAGATTGAATACTTAAATTAAGAATTGCATGGACCAGTTCTATATAAGCTACCGAAGCTAAAAGAATTTTTTCCTGGTTGGTTCCCTTATGTTTCCATCATATGAGAAGTGAAAACACAAATCTGTTTCTAAATTCTATTTCTTTCCTTGTATTTTTATTATGAAATTATTTTTAAAAAAATCATTTGGAACTTCAGAAGCACTTGGGGAACAACTTTTTCTTCTTGCAAAACTAGAACTCTTCTTTACATCCTCATGTCGTCTGACACATATATCTTGCAATAAGAAAATTAAATATTAGAATTAGGGTACTAGGTTTACCACTTAATCCCACTATTTGGAAAAGTAACTGGCAATTCCTTGAAAATTTTGATCCATTACACTGGGAAGTCCTCTCCAACTAATGACATTTTTACCATTAATTTTCATTGAAAAGACAAATACTCTTCCTATAACAATCCACCAGTGCAAAGAAGAAACATAATTGTTTTTTTTTTCCACAACGCCCTCTCTCTCCACCACTAGTTTTCATGCTCATTTTCCACAATGTGACTTTCTTTTCCTTTTCTATTTTCAATTCAATTTCCCTTTATACAAATTTTTCTTATTTTCCCAATTTAAACAAACCCTAATTCTCTTTCAATATCTATCAAAGGCACATCAATCAAGGTAGGTAATCAAATTATTTGTTGCTTGTAAACTGGAAAGCTCTGGACTTCCTTATCATTGGTTTTGCAAAATTAGAGAATTAAGGTTGAAAACGATAAAGGAATATTCAGGTGTCTTTCCACAAGGGAGCCATATTCCAACCGCCTACCTCATCGCATATCCATGAATACAAATAGGAAATATCTAATACAGAAACTTAGAGCGTCTGACATAATGAAAGTTAGGGATTAGGTCGGAAGGCTCGATACTGTTGGCAATCATAGCGGGTTTTATTACAAATTAGATTAGATATGCTCTTTTGAAGGTGACATTATCTTTTAACCACATGCGATTAAGCCATAGAACTCTTAAGGGTATTAGTTAAATAGTTACCAAACACTCGAAAGAGAATTTCTGGGTTTTGGTTCTTTTGTTTTATCTTCCTGTTAGGCTCAATTTCACTGTTCATAATCTTCAAAAACTTGCTTCAGCTACCAACACTGCAGTATTACTAGTTTTGTTGCTTGTGGTTATGTTTTTTAATCTCAATCTCAATCTCAATTATTTGCATTTGATTGTTTTGTGATTTAATTACAGGTTAGATGTCAGGTCTTTTGTATTATTGAAGGCACTTTATGGGATTCTTGGTGTTAAAAGAACCGGAGATTTATAGCTTATTTTAGATTCAATGATAATTGTTGGGCATGATTACTCATGTTTCATCATCTTGAAAATATATATAGTGAGATTCCTTTAGTTTCTTAGTCTCCCCTGCCTCTCTTCTATTCTGTGCATGAAAGTGAATCAATCTGATACAGAATTTCCAGAGATCAAATTCTCTGGACTCTATTTTATTATTTGCTTGGTTGTCAAGAAAAAACAGCAAACTAAGTTATGGTCTTTGGTTAATTGAAACTATTTTTATCATTATAAGAGTTAATAATTTGGTTAATTGAAACTATTTTTATCATTATAAGAGTTAATAATTTGTTTTTTTTTTTTTAAGTCTAGCATAACAAGCAAAGAACAACTAGACCATCTCAAATCAAAATCCAATCTTCTGCCTACTGTGTCCAAAGAGTTGACTCAGTATAAGTTGATTGGAGCACTGGATGAGAGTGGAGGAGGAAAGAAAGAGAGAGAACAGTGGGTAGCTAGGTTTTCTGTGTGGTGAGTAATTCATCATCAAAATGGAGAACGAAAAAAAATCTAACTACGTCAACGGAAGGATGTCCAAATGCAACGAATCAAAATGTCAGGGACTTACCAGTTAATTTTTTCCGAAAAATAGGGACTAAGTAGTAATTTCAATCAACCCTCGGGGACCTAATAGTAATTTACCCTTAAAATTAAGTTATAAATTATATAATTAAGCCAAAAATTGAAAATTAATTTCAAAGACCAGATCCCATCCAATTAACCAACCAAAGTAGTTAAAAGACCCAAAACAGTAAAACACAGAGCCTTGGAGCCTAAGGTACAAAGTGCACAGCTAGGAACGAGCCCAGTCGATTCAAGGTGCATGTTGACTTACAAAGAGGAAAATATATTTCCAAGTTGAATAATGAGGTACGTAATCAGATAATGTCCAAAAAAAATATAGAATTCAACACATACAAACTAGACAAATATAAAATAAACCCATACCTGCAAATTTCAGCAAAGAACGTCCCGTTCCCATCATATTTCAGCAACCATCATTTAGACATCACAAAAAAAATAAAAGAGTTACACTTCGTTAGAAATTCTAAGAATTTTTTACATAAATAATGGAAAGAACAACAAAACATTACTAAATGTTACCAATTTTTTATATTAAAAAATTGCCAAAAGATGCAATTTATAAGTTGTCAAGTCTAATTCAAAACTAATCTAAGTGTCAAACCTTAAAGTATCGATAAGTCTTAAATCCAATCAAGAATAATGAACCAATATTAAATAAGAATCCACTTCAAGATAAAAAATCTTCCTCATTATCAAGATAAAAAATTTCAATGTTTTCATCATCAGAAGCATCATCATCTCCAACATCCACTTCTTCCACATCATCTCCTCTCCCGCTTCCTCCTTAAGTTTAATGGGAGGATTTGTTGTTGTAACCTTGTTCTTATTGTCAAATTTCTGAAAAAAACAAAAAAAGAACAACAAACACTCTAAAAAAGGCCACTCAACCGCCTTTGATATATATATGTATTAAGCGTTAAAAAAACTTCAACTAAAAGCAGAAATTATTAATGATAAATAAAAAACAACATTATAAATAGAAAAAGAGTCAGGGAAAGAATAAAAAGGAGAAGAAAATGAGATAGCATACCTGGATTAACTGTGCCATTTGCCTTAAGGGAGACTGAGAGAGGAAGAATCAGTGTCTTATGCTGTCATTTGCCATAGGATATTGGAGAGAGAATTCTGATGTTTGATGCATTCCTTTATTACCATCTTTTCATTTTTTCTTTTAAATAATTGTTAGTTCCCTTTTGAGATACATTTGAATCAGAAAATTCACACGTTGCTTGTTCAATATGAGGATTCTATGAAGAATATTTAATTTTTAAAATATCTGGACAATTGACCCACACAGTAAGAAGAGTAAGGGAAATTTAGAGAAAAAAACAGAAGGTAGCGGCATGCCTAAGGCCAAGGCTGCACCTGAGGCCTGGGAGGCATCAGTATGCCTCACGTGAGGATAGGTGAGGCACAAGGGTTGCGCCTACGTGTGTCTCACACCTATTGGATTCAAACAACACTGAACAACCCACCCAACACCCCCCCCCCCAAAAAAAAAAAAAAAGTAATAATAATTAATAAGAAGAAGAAGAAATATTAGTTTCCATAATTACAAGATCACTAACCTTCGACCAACAGTAAATCACATCCATCAAATATGGTCTCACTGTTGATTCAACGTACTCATCCACATTGATATCCAATTTACACTCATATTGTATCTGCAATCATGCAAAGACATTTCTAACTACTCATAGTTAATTACATAACATGAACAAAAGTAAACAACCAAAAATAACATACTTCTGCTATTTTTCTTGCACTCTCTTGGAGTTGTTGTAATGGTTTGGCAAGCTCTGTTCTCAAATGTATTTGCTCACTAGATTTGTCTACAGGAATGAAGCAACTTGCAAGAGCTGCAACTTGGTGGTGATCAAGATCATTGAAGGTACCTAATAAAAAATGCACACCCAAGTCATAATGTAGGACGACAGGTCAAACAAAAATTAGAATCAGCATTGAACAGGCTGGAATCAGCTCCCAAAGCCTATCACCATTATCTATTAGCCATGATCCAACCATCTTTTAGATAATATAAATTGTAGTTTTTACCTGTTCAAATTAATATTTTAGTTTAGAATAACAAATTCAATGTCCTCAAAATTGTTGTAGCAGAAAATAAAATATCTATCATTAACTCATTATTTCTCTAATGCTAACTGGTATATCCTGCTACTAGATTCACTTTGAAGTTCCTTTGAAATGTATTTCTTTTACTTATGAAATTTAAAAAAAAAAAAAAAAAAAAGCAGTGTGGGTCAAAATCTTGAATCAGCACACATTCAATGATTCAAAAACCCTAAAATGTCAGTTTTAATGTCATAAACCTAGTGCCTAAAGCAACCTGGCCACACAACCCTAGCCTGAAATAAAACAAAAAAACTGTGAGCATCAACAAATCAAGAGATTGTGGTCATTAATTCACCATTGAACATCAGTTCAGTAACAAGTAGTTCATCTCCAGTGTCTATTAAGCATGCTGCCCTACCCTTCAGCTGGACAACACCATCAGCATTTATATGTCCAAGCCTTTTCAAGACTCGTGAACGGTTCTTTAATTCATCACGGAACTTCTGAAGCTGGAAAATCAATCATGGATAAAATTAGAACAAAATAGGTAGGTGAAGCACAAAAGATTGGAATGACGTGAATGCAAAGAAAGCAAAAGAAAATATCAGTGAACAATTTGGCTATAGTGAGAAAAGGAAAGTTGTCAGAATACATATCCTACATTTTTATTCTTTACAAACAGCTAAGGACATAATCAGTCACATGTTGTATGATCAGTTGTAGTTGCAGCTATCACATTGACATTAACTGATGGTGCATGTGTACATGGGATTTTGAAGTTTGAACAAATTAGTTACCTGAGATTTTTGCTTTAGTAATGAAATTTGAAACATTAGGCCGGTAAAGGAGAGGGAAAAAATATGCCTACACAAATTTTACTGAGGATATTTGAAATTCTGCACCTTTTAGCAGATATTTCATATTCCTGTTCAAATTTACATTCATAAAATTAATATCCTGATGCACCCTATAAGCGCATATCAAACTCAAATTCCTCCATTACAAACGCCTATCAATACATATGCAATATTGAGGAAAAGCAAACTAATTCATGCTTAATGACCACAAAAAAAAAAAAAAAAAAAAAAAAATTCTGATTCTATTGTAGAACTTTTAATTTTGGCAATTTTATACAGTACCTTATAAAGTTTTGCGATTCTATTATTGATCTAATTTCAAGTGAAATTGGATCTGAATTTGTTGATATTGCAGGCCTAAATTATAAATTTTATGTCAAGTTATGTTATTTAAACCCAAAACTGGCGGCTGTCGACATGAAATATTTTATTCTACCAATTTTCAAATATGGTGTGTAAAAGGAGAAAAAATATTCAGACATATCCTATCAACAGCTTGAGGCCTAATTTCACTTGAAATTATACCAGTGATTGACTTGCAAAAATCTAAAAAGTGGATATAAACTTGCAAAATTTTAAGTTGATGATAGAATAATATATAGTGCTAAAGTTTAATCATATTTTTAGTCCACGTTAGACTAAAAACGTACTTTGCAGAATTGAATTGGAGCTAGTTTTCGCTTTTGGCAACCACAAGTGGTCATATATCATTGGGTATAAGAGAGTCAAATTGCAGAAGAAAAGTAACTGTAGTTACCTATGCAATTCAAACTCCTTTTAAATAATTCACAATGAGATAGCAAAACTGCAGTATTCAGTTTCAACGTTTATTATGCAGATGATTATGCTCAAAAAAGAAGCTAATGAGATATGCAGTCAAGGTATCTCTTAGTTGCCACTCCAGGGGAGCATAAACTTACAAAGGTCAGCTTAGAAAGACAAAGAAAATAATAATATCGGGCACAGCTGCTTGAAATACTCTGCTGATATCAAGAAATGATAATCAAAGGCCAACCTCTTAGTGCCAGAATTAACCCATGCAAATAATTCGCTTCTCCATCTTTTTCCCCATAAATCACTTTCACCATATTATATGTGATTTGATGCTTGCTTTCAATCAAAAGAATTTCTTTAAAAATAAGAAGCATTTCTGTGGTTTTAATCAATAGCCAAAAGGCATCCACCACTGACTAGTTTAGGAAAAGCATATAAAAAGGCTAGAAATGATAAATCCTTTTCAGGCACAGAGATATTATACTGTCTACAACTCAAGTTTCAGTCATACTACTTGAACAAACATTAGAGAGACAAATACCTGTGAGTCCCGCATTTTTGACTTGAGTTGTTGAATTTCATGATTCACCTCTGCCTTCCGTTGGAAATTTCTGATCTGATTCACATCTTGTGACTGCAAGAACAAATCAAATACATGTGATTACTAAGACAATTGTATCACTTGGATGATTTTCAAAAAGTGCAGAAACCATCCCACTGCTTGCAAAATTTTATTGGAATAAAGATGGCATGGAATTGATTTTAAATGATATGACAAACCTTGTGCAGAGGATGAACATGTAACTTCCTTTCTAGTTCCTCAATTTGGTAAACCAGATCAACAATTTCAGGATCTTCAATCTTCATGTCCTACAATACCCATGAGACATAGATAACAGCAGCAGTATGTCAAGTTTACACGATGACAGGGACATACACCATCTTGTATCCCAATACCAAAGAACCACAAGCCATAAGGAAGGAATAATATCTAAAAGGTGGTATTATTTTCTCTAATATTATCCTTTATTCTTGAAAAACTAAAAATTTCCTAAAGAAAGACATCAAAAAGGATTTTTCATTTTCTCTAAAATGATCCTTGTTCTGAATTTATTCTTTTAAGGAAAAAAAGACATTATAGCTGATAGTTACCTTTACAGGATTAAGTTTTGGAAGACCTTCAGGAAACCGAGTTCCCAACTCCTGCACTGCCAGCAGTATGCTTTGTCTTGCTTCCAGTGGTCGAAGGTCAGAAGGGACAGATATTCTGACTTTACTTAAAGCAGAAATAAGAGGTAACTGAACAGGGACCTAAAGCAGATGCAAACAGAAATCAAGATCTCCATTAGATTGAGCATATATTTGAATCAATAGCAGTATGGCTCAAAAAATTATAAAAAAATATATTGTTTCACTGGTGTGTCAGCTTACCACGTGCATCTCACCCTTTTCTCCAGGACGAGGTGGACATGGTCTTGGTCGTGAACCACTCTCATTAGATCCAGGAGAGCAATGAAGTAAAGTATCCACTATGTAACCACCACCGCGTGATGACAATGTGCCCAACCCAGCAGCAGGTTTTTTAACAACATTTACAACAACTCCCCAACCCCAATCAGTTCCACCTTCTCTTACCTTGATCTGCATCATGGACAAGCACTTCTCAATAGAAAACAAAATACGAAGAAGTCAAATGCGCTTTCCTGACCTTATTATGTCCTAAGAAGATTATCTGTTCAGTAGAAAAAGCAGTATGTTTCCAAACCTAGACAAGTGGCCTGTACTCTCTCTCACCCCCTTATATGCATGCATAACCCAGTCCCACACCCAAAATAATAACAGTATTAATAATTAATAAACAAAATTGAAATTCTACATACACATATATATTCTTATTCTGTTTTGAAACCCGACCTACAAGCAGACATGAGGTTGATTTGAATGTCATATATGCAAGGCAAGATTCAAGTAAATACATACATGTGTGACTATATTAACATATATATCACATCATTTGAAACTCAAAAAAATACAGCATTAAAAGTTTTGACAGAAAACCAAGGAAAATTAAAGTGATAAAAGAAACCTTCACTAGTGAAGGGGGAGAGGGGAGGGGGGAGGGGATGATTCAAAATTTTGAATAACAAACTATCTGTTCAGATGAATTCAAAAAAATGGTCATGCTTAGTAGATACCAGTCGACCAGTGCAAAGATAATAAAGAATTCTTTCAGGCCTTGTTATTTCTGTCATCATCTTCTTCTCGAATTGGGCCATCTCAAGTTTTAACTTATGATATTCTGCAACTTCAGCCTACACAAATTAACAGAAATGCATATATCATGCAATGAAATTATTTCAATCAAAATAATTACATTAAAAATAAAATGTTATATCTACAGAAAAAATGCTTACCTCTCCTGAAGCATCAAGTGCAGCAGCTTCCTCCTCCAGTTTTGAAACCTTTTTCCCTATGTCAGGTAAAGCCTGAAAGGTAGAAAGACGTACGACTGATTTGCTTGATCACTATAGTTGAAATATGCAAATTAGAGAAGAGATGGAATTTGAAAAAACCTTCTCGTACTGAAATTGGTGGAACGAATTTTTTATAACATGCTCTGCAGTGAACTGGCCTTCAGCACGTCTCATTAAATTTAAAATTGAATAGTAGCTCAGTCTGAATGTACTAACTAGAGGAGCTGGTTTACCCAAAACCATGTCCTTAAGTGTATTCATCTCCATCTATAAAAGCAATAGCAAAGTCCATAATCCGAAAGAAAAGAATAGAGGACCATATTATACTCTTTCAAAACATGTACGATATACCAAAGACCATAATGTGCATCTGCAACAAAATGTAACTGGCGTTTGTTGAAATGGAAAGAATGTACATATGAATGCAAGTGTAAATATAGAACTGAGTTGAATGTGTGTACGAACATTGTAATACCTAAATCAGAGCTGCAATATTAATGATAGATGAAAAAAAGTGCTACAAAAAATAACTAATTTTTGCACAACAAATTAGGGACCATAAACTGACAAATATAGAGACATGACTAGCTGAAAAAGAAAATACCCTCTCATCAATCATTATTATACAAATACCACGCTCGTCTTTGCCACGGCGCCCAGCCCTTCCACTCATCTAAAGAAATCAGATAGCATAGGAGTGAATATAAAAATATAAGTTGATATGTATACAAATGTATATACCTGTTAATGTAAAAACATGCAAGCATAAATTGATAAGCATGCATCTTAACATACCTGGATATACTCCCCAGATCCAATGTAGCGATGGCTATCACCATCCCATTTCTTAACAGCTGTGAAAACAACAGTCTTTGCAGGCATATTTAAACCCATGGCAAACTGCCGCAAAGTAAAGTCATTATAAAGTTAAGCCAGACCCTAAAGAAACACCGATTATGATGCTAAGCTTTGAAAGAATAAAAGGAAAACCTCCCCTACTCAAGCACCCGTCACATAGGGGTGCCCCTTTGTGAAGTTAAACACTTACCGTCTCTGTGGCAAACAAGGCCTTTACTAGACCTTCCTGGAAAAGAAGCTCAACAAGTTCCTTGATGACTGGAAGAAGGCCAGAATGATGGACAGCAATGCCTCGCTGAAGTAGTGGCAACATTAACTCAATAGCAGGCAAGTCCCTGTCTTCCTCATTCAAGCAGAGTATTGCATTATTAAATACTTGCTCCACAACATCCTTTTCCTCTTGTGTATTAAAATCAAGTTTAGACATAGACATTGCATGTTGTTCGCACTCTCTTCTACTGAAGCTGAAAACTATAACTGGTTGAAATTTCCTTTCCATAATCATCTGAAATTCCAAAGTGAAAGCAGCAAAGATAAGCCAAAAATTCCTTCAACTTACTCTACCAATATGTTTGGATTAAAAGGAGAGAAAATAAGAAAGAAAAATAATGAAAAATATACTTCTTTTTCTTTTATTATTTTCCTTCCTCTTGGATGGGAGGAATCTTTGTTTGGAAAGCTATAAATATGAGATGAAAAAATATATAATTATTATATATTTTCAATTTTAACCCTATACTTATATGATTAATTACATAAAAAAATATTCATTTATTCATTTGAGATGGAAAAAATTCAAAACACAGAAAAGCATAAAAATGACAAAATAATAGTATCTATTGTCATACCAACAATTCATATATTACTTATTTTATTTTAAGAATGGTTAATTGGTTTATAAATAAAAAATTAGTATTCAATTGAACAAATAAAATTCGAAGACCCCACTTGCATGTTTCAATGTCGTATAGAAGCTGTAGATGTATTTGGCACATACACAATTGTACTACGCAAGAAAAGAAAGTACTGGCAATAGTTACAAAAGCAAAAGGTGCATTCAATAATTGAACAATCAATAGTGTCATTCTCCCTCACACTTGCTTCATTTTCTCTCCTATTTTGAGAGATTGCATATTTGTGGGCATGGGAGTATTTTAGTAAATATCTTCTTTCCTTAGTTATTTTCCCTTTATTCCCAAACAAGGGAAAATAATCTCCCTCCTTATTTTCTCAACCATTTCCTTTACACCAACATTTTGCTTCCATCCAAACATATCATACAGGTTCATTCAGCAAACTAAGAGTATCTAATGTTGTAATCTTGAAAAAAGCACAACAGAAGATGAGTTAGTAATAACAGAACTGCAAAAACAGGATTGTCATGCAGAAATTAAATTATGAAAAGTACAAACAATGGCTACAGCAATTTATGTGGTGCACCCTATCTGTGGGGCCAAAGACGATTGACAATATATAATTGAGAGAAAAAAGTAAAAAGTGAAAGAGATGAATGTTGTGGAGAGTTGGGGGTTAGGACAACGTATGGTGGGTAAGACATTCCATTTCAGTATTCTAGCAATTGTATCTAGTCAAACTGCAATCAATTAAAATAAATTTATCCATCCAAAACTTGATTTCAAAAAAAATAATAATAAGCAATGAGCAAGTCTAGAAACCAACTTTGCAATTACCTGCTTTGAGAAAAAGGAATTAGAAGCTAGAACTGCTAAAGCAATAATTTTTGAGGATCAATGTAAAGTTATAAACAGACACATTCACGAAGACACATTGTTTTGGCAGCTTCCTTATGGTTTTGGTATCTAAAGAAGTATCTTTAGCTGGGATCGTAGAGCCATTTTGATTCATAAATATCATGCTTTCATCTATTCCATTTGCATAATTATTACAAGTTCTTTACCCCCTTCCCCATAAAATTCTTCTCTCTCTCTCTCAATAAAATTTCTTCTTTCAAAGAGAGAGAGAAGAACAAAGAGAGGGGAAGTCGCATGCAGCTTATGAGATATTCCATTATGTAGAATGACCACGGAAAAGTTGATTTTTAGATATGAGGGCCAGCCCGTAGAACTCAAGGATTAAAGTTAAAAATTAATTTGCCAAAATTGATCATCTCTGGAAAATTAAGTGAACAATATATATCATTAGCCTTACATTAGTAGGATCTATGACTAATTCCTATCAAGAAAGCCTCCCACTATTACAGTCCCGGGTTATGGATCTAGTTATGGGTCTGTTAGGTAAGGTTCAGTTGGTGTTTGGAGTAGTAGGCTAGGATTTCTTTTCTTCCGACCTATGGTTGCTGTTGTTCAGGCTCTAGGAGGGAACCTGATAACCTCTTGAGACTAAAGTGCTCAAAAACTGATTGAATTTGAAAGCTCCCTTTTATCATTCATTTGTCTTCTCTAAATACATGTTTAGAGGATAACAACTCCCCTAAGATTAAGGAACAGCCTGCTGAGTGGAGGAACTCCTATTAAAATGGAAACATAAAAGCATGAACAGAAAGTGAAGGAATCCCCTCCTACAATGCTGGAAACAGAAACAAATAAGGAAAAAACTGAAAAATCAATAACTGCATAGTCAGTTTCCCACTTCCCCATGTTTGGACTTGCGGTTCAGACCATGGGTGAACCATTTGTAAACCTAGAGTGGTTTACTATGTGCCTTACTAACACCCACATTCTAAGGTTAGAATTCCATCAAATAATCCAGAAAACAAGAACACAAATTCTAGGCATTTTGTTAACAGAAAAAAATTAGAGTAACACTTTACAAGCATAGGCATATTGATTTTAGGCCTTTGCTTCTTAGGAGTCCAATTCCATATGAAACTTGGACTTCCTAATAAAAGACTTCTTCATTATTTGACTCCTTTGTTGGCTAAGAATGCTAATATAACTGAAAACAAAACTAGAGACCATATAACCAGTACATGGAATTGATAAAAGTACAGAAATACCCCTATTTACAAAATAACTTTGTACTCTTGTAATGTGAAGAGTAATTTGCCAAAATATTGATCTAATTCCAATATGGAGTTCTCTTATTTTCTCCATCATTCCAAGTTGCACATTTAAAACCCAAGCTAGTTCTGCATAAGTAAGCTCATTTTAATTTAATTACCACAAGTAAATGTATCCTGAATCTGAAGCTTGCATATAGCATCAGAAAAATGGAAGTTAGAGCAAAAAAAGCTTACAGTAGTACTAAACAACCAGAAATCACAATTACTACACACATATTGTATGTGATCTAGATGGCACAATCCATGCCATTGGATCATTTGTGATGGGTAACAATGAAATCAATATTACATCATGTGTACAACCATAAATCAAGAATCAAAACTATACAAACATTTGCTAATTATATTATTAAGATGTTATAAATTTCCAAATTTCTATAATTTTTAAAAGCATTCAAATAGTTAATATTAGCATTTTTTTTGGCTAATTCTTATGTCATTTAAACATAGTGTTTTGCCTATTTATCATTAAATATGCGACCCTAAAAAGTTGACTTTTAGATCATGTATTTTGTTCCATTTAAAACCTAGGAGGCCTTCCTGCATCATGCCTTATTTGAAGACAAGGGACGTTATAGATTTCCATTTTTGTTTGGTGAGTCAATCTACCAGAGCAATCTGCAAGCAGGTAATCTTGAGCAGGAAAAAAGTAAAAGATAAAAGAAATGAATATTGAACATCCATAAGAACAACTTCAAGGAAAATAAATTTGAGGAACCTAAAATTGAGCAGCAAATTGAAGCCACACCTTTACAATTTTGTATATGTCAGAACCCCCTGAAGCATTCCCAGCCTTTGCAATCCTTCCATTTCCTTTACTATTTGCACTTTTGTTCCCATCACCAACTTTCTGTTTTGTAAATGTATCTTGGAGTTTTATAAAATTGTCTTCCCTGAACTGCTCATTCTCATCAACCACAAGATACAATCCTGCACCACCCATTGGAAAAACATAATGCTGCAAAGGAGTTGGCCGGAAATCTGTGTATACCACATGACAAGGCTGCTTATGCAAATGACAAATCCACTCTGCAAATTCTGTGGCATTTGACATTGTTGCAGAAAGGAAAACCATCTTAATTTCTGGTGGCAAAAATATAATACTCTCTTCCCAAACAACACCTCGTTCACGATCCTTCATATAATGAATTTCATCAAAGATAACCCATGCAACTTCCTTCAAAATCTCTGATCCCCTATAAAGCATCCCCCTGAGAATCTCTGTTGTCATCACCAAACAACTGGCATTAGGAGAAAGAGTCACATCACCTGTCATCAACCCAACATCTTGAAACTCCTGATGTAACTCCCTGTACTTCTGGTTGCTTAGAGCTTTCAAGGGTGATGTATATATCACTCTCTGCTTATCCCTGAATGCCATAGCAATTGCATACTCAGCAACTGCAGTCTTCCCTGCAGATGTATGAGCAGAAACAAGAACTGATTCATTCCTTTCCAAACATGCCACTGACACTTTCTGAAATGGATCAAGTTCAAACTTGTAAGTCTTAGCCATCTCGCCATCGTATTCAGGATTTGAGAGAGTACCATAAACCTTTTCATCTCTAGTTGATGTGTAACCACTGGGAACAGCAACCTCATGCACACAAGTACGTGTCAAACTTCTCCGCTTTAAGGGAGATTCTTGCTGAGGGTTATTTCCAAGTTCAACTTCCTCCGATGTTTTTCGTTTGCCTGGTATCAATGACTCCTCCATTATCAGTCTTCAAGCTTTTCTCAACTCAAACTTTGCCTAAATTTAAGGAAAATATTCAAAAAGAAATTTAGGGCTCATTTAAGATAAACTAGATTTCAAAAACTTGAAATATGGTGCTGCTATCTTATAAATGAACAGACATAATGATTTCAGGTTCATTATATACTATATATTAAAGATGAGTTTCGTAAGTGGGCACGGTAAAGCAGCTCTATTATGAACAGTGAACCATTTGAAAGAAATGGTGCAAAAAAAACAAAGCTGAGACAAATTTGGGTCATTTAAAAGACTATAAATGTAAAAATTGGAAGTGCTCGTAGCAAGGAAAAAGAAAGGAAGACTCACCAAGCTGTTGTTGCCGGGGCCTGAAAGCGCCGAATGTAAATGCACTGGCCAGAGTTAGGGTTAGCGGGCACAGAGAAGGAAGAGGAGCGAGCAGGTAAGTAGAGAGAAAAACGGGGCCGTGAAGCGCCAGAGAAGCAGGCGGTTGTGACGGAGGTGGATTGATTGGAGGGTGGCTCCGTATCCTCCTTATTGTTGAGAATCAGACTTGCTGAGGCCACCGGAGTTGAAAGGTGAGGGGACACGTCAGGTTCTGTTTGTGGCGACGGAAGTGTATTGGAACCAATCAATAAGAATGGCGGCTGTATTGGTTGTTAAGTGGTAAGAGGTCGGAAGGAGGGAATGGAGGGGGCGGCAGACAATTGGGAGAACTTGAACAAACACCACCAGATTATTTGGGAAGCCTTCAACAGCAGAAGCTAAGTGCAATGCAATGGTTAAGGCCTTCATCACACCGCCCAAACCCATGAAAAAACCACTGTTTAAAAAAAATTGATAATTTGATTTGATTTGCAAAATTTAGAACCCAATTTTGTTTCCATTTATGATAAAGAGTTGAAACTATTCAAATTGAATCAAATATATATATATATATATATATATATATATATATATGATTCTTTGTTTTTTTGAAAGGTAAGTAATTCAATTCCATTTAAAAATGAAAATTTTCTTTGTATTAATTAGTTTATACTGGATGGCAATAAATATATATACATCATCAAAACTCTAGTTTTTAATAATTCTTTTAGCAATAAAAATAAAAATAAATCAATATTTAGATTCTACATTTATAAATTGATTAATTAACGTGTTATTGGATATACCTTTTAAACAAAAATGTTTTATTAAATTTATAATCTTTTGGACTATACTCAAAATAAAAAAAATTAATTTAAAACTTTAAATAGCTAATCCAATTATGTGTATTTTATGTCATAGTTTGTATTGATCCATTTTTCATATTTAATAGTGAAATACTCGAAAATTTTAATTTCAAAAAATATTCATTTAAATTTTAATTTTAAAATTTTAGCCAGTAAATTCCAGTCATATAAAATTTAATGAGATTCATAAACTCATTTGATTTGTTGAAATCAATCGAAAATCAAATCAATTTATTGAATCGGACCAAATTGATTCAAATCAAATCGAAATGGTCGAGTGTCTTCTAAAAACTCAATTACATCACTTTTTTTTTTTTCTTTTTTTTTTCTCTCTTCTCCTTTATGCCACCATTCTTTCTTTCTTCTTCTTCTTCTTCTCTTCTTCTTTTCCCTCTCCTTCACCCCCCCCCCCCCCCCCCCCCTCTCTTCTCTCTCTCTCTCTCTCTCTCTCCGCACAACGCCACCACCACCAGCAACAGTAGCGGCGCCACAAGTAGCTGCTCCTTCCTCCCTCCATCTTTGCATTGCGCTACTGCAAGTAGATTGAGAATAAAATTTATAGTAAAATATTTTAATAATAAAATTAAGAAATTCAATTAGTTGAATTATAGGAGATTGAGAATTTATTTTATTAAGGTAGTGAATATTAGTTTAGGTGAGAAGAATTTAATTAATAAAAATAGTTTAGTTATTAATTAGTTTTAATTAAAGAATTCGATGATAGATATTATAATGTAAATACAAAAGGTATTTTCAGAGATTGATTAACTTTATGTTGTGGATTTAACTTTATTAAGGAATTATTGTTGCTTAATTTGTAAATAGAAATATGAATATATTTTTAAGGATGTTAGAATCAATGAATTAAGTGAATTGATATAGAAACGTATTTTATAGTTATTAAGGATCATTTACAGTGAATAAATTAAATAGTTATTGAATATTTAGAGACTGTAATTAAACTAAGTAAGTAAAAAATTATTGGTAAAATGATTATATTTATTTGAAATGAGAATATTATTGATTATACTATAATAGTGGTGAATCTAGATTATTTTAAAGGTTGTGATGAGAAATCAAATTAATTAATGTTAACAGCTAAGTAGTATAGAGTTTAGATTAGTCTTAACAGAGAGGATATGATGTAATTTGTTATATTAATTCTCTATTTATTATTTCGCATTGAATAGTTATCTTGTGAATTATTTCTATATTCTTAAATTTTTAGATCGTCTGAACTCATCCATTGCTCCTCCATTTCAGAATCAGAATTAGGATTTGAATATCCTATTATCACTATGAGTAATAATAAATGGTGCATGATATACATTTTTATGTCATTGTGTGAGTTATTTCCATATTCTTAAATTTCTAGATCGTCTAAACTCATCCATTGCTCCTCCACATCAGAATCAGAATTATGATTTGAATATCCTATTATCACTATGAGTAATAATAAATGGTGCATGGTATACATTTTCATGTCATTGATATATATATATATATATATATATATATATATATATATATATATATATATATATTGTTAATAAATTATATTATTATTGATTATCGTATAATTATAACTGTATATTAATGGTTGTTCTGATGAATTTTAATTGGATGAATTATTGATTAAATGTGTTGTGATGTGAATTGCCTTGGTTGTGTGGAATTAGAATGAAGTATGTCACCATGAATTTGTGAGAGCGGTCTTTGATACCGTCGGCCATGTATGCGAAGATCAGCACCCCCGTGTGCATTTGATGATATATATTGATATAATATGAATACCAAAGATTGGCCTCTTGATGGTATGGAAAGAAAATAGAGCATAAAAAAAATAATGAGAGGGTTGGTCAATGAGAATTGGATCGGTCGGCCATGTATAAGGGATCAGCTCCCTAGTGCACACGTATAAGAAGATGAGTCATGTGAAAGGACAGCTCATCAGGGGTTTTGGTGACGCCACAGACTAATTTTCACATGATTGATTAATTGAAGATAGAATAATTATGGATGCTGATACTGTAACATATGCATGATTGGCAGTGTGATCAATTCTATGATTAGACATGCATTTTGCGTGATTGTCTGGTAATGCATTATTTATTATTATTCACTGAGTTTGTGAAACTCACCCCCTCCTCCCACCAAACTTTTTAGGAAGTAAAAGATTCTCAAAGGAGAGTTAATGCTCTGTAATCTTCTCCACAGAAGTTTCTTTATTTTTTTTTTAGATATAATGAACTCCACAGTCGTAAGATGTATATTTTAATTATGTATATTATGAGTGGGCTATTGAATCAAATCACAGTTGTCCTAAATATTTCTTTGAATATAAGTGTGGCTAGTAAACATAATATGTTTGAAATTTATTAGGCCTGATCATACGTGATTAATTGAGATATTTACCATTGGGCTAAGGTTATATAGATACTGGATTCATACAGGTAACATTAATATAGACTTACTATTATTAGAGGATAGGTAGACTCGTGTATAGACTTACAAATCAGGCTTACTACAGGTTGGGGGGCCTTAAGCTTCCTCAGATCATAGTGTCGGTTTAGCCTACGATTTTTTATCATGACAAATAGTCACATCTATGCATTAGCTCAATTAGTATAGCAAGTAATATTCAAATGAATAAAAATTAATTTTATAATGCTTCTTGAATAATAATAGAATCTTAAACTTAGGTAGTAAATAGATATGGTTAAATTTTAAAAGTGATATTTAGTTTTTAGAGATATTAATTTTAAAATTTAAAATATTTAAAATGGTCCAATCAAAAGATAAAAAATTAGTCAAACAAATATAAAAAAGGGCGATGATAGATGGAACGAACAGTTCCAGTGCACAGGTAATATTAAAATGCTATAGTGGGCCAAGTTATAGGATATATAAGTAAAAGTTTTATGTATTAGTAGAAGGGCAGTATATGTAATAAGTTGATTAGTAGGCAGGGATAAAGAGGAAATTTACTAATTAAATTGTAAAAAAGAAAAAGTGGGGTAGAAGATTTGTCTTTTCCTGATAATCAAAGAAATTTTTGTAAACCAGTGAGAAGCCAATGAAAATGCAATTGATAATTAGGGAAGAATGAGACGCAAAGTCTCTCTGAATCGATGATAGAAGCAGGAACGTGGAAGATGCAGAAAATGCTAAGGTTATCTTGGAACTGAAGATGAAGAAATAGAACAATGGATGCAGAGTGCGGAAGTACCTATTATGTGTTTTGATTGTGCATTTAGAAGGGGAAAGATAAACAAGCAATCCAAGTTGGCGGAAGAGAAAGGAGAACTCGTTTGCTAGTATTTTTATGGAATCGATCGTATTAATATGTTAAAAAATCAGTTAATGTGAAAGTGTGTGTAGAATGTGATTGTTATTCTAAAATCAATTAATATGATTCAATATTTCATTTGTAACTCATAATCATACAAGCTTTGGTTTTTAACAATGTGAGTAAAGGACAATGCAGTGAAATTAAGTGTCTTTTAAGATAGAAAGAGAGGGCTTGAATGGTTGTTCAGCGTCAACACGTTTGATGGCTTTGCTCGAGCTTACTTAACCATTTTGTATAGTTATATGTATACTGCAAATGGAATGCATGTTATTGAAATGAATGAGTGACTTTATATTAGAATGAGTTAAGGAACATTGGTTCCATTGCATTTTAGAATTGATACGGTGCGATGTATGTAAGAAATTAAGACTGAAAAGTTTATATTTTGGCAGTTTTACGTATGCCATTGTCGATACTGAGGTGTCATTTTGCATTAATAACGGATTGGAGATGGATGCATGTAGTATAATAGAAGAGGCGATTGATAGTGGGGGTGAAAGAACAAATATAGAAATTAGGAGCCCGGACAATAATCTTAATAGCATTGGTAAAGTGGAAAATGAACCAAAGGTTGGGATGTCTTTCTTCTCATTGGATGAGCTTTGTGATCTCTACCAATTGGTAGTGCGGGTGAAAGAACAAATATAGAATTTTGAAGCACGGACAGTAGTCTTAGTAACATTGGTAAAGTGGAAAATGAAACCAAAGGTTGGGATGTCTTTCTTCTTATTGGATGAGTTTTGTGATTTTTACCAACTATATGCAAAGAGTAAGGGGTTCAGTGTAAACAAGGTATCCGATAAAAAAGATGCTAATGGGGTTGAACAATTCTACACCATTGCGTGCTACCATGGACGAAAAGTTGAGAGTAATAGTAGGTTCGGAGTGAGAGAAAGGCCATCTAGAAGAATCAGTTGTAAAGTAAGAGTTTGTGCATCTGCACAAAGCGACAGAAGGTGGAGAATCAATAAAGTGATAATGGAGCATAATCACGAAACGACCCTTAGTAAATCTAGATTTATGCACCAACATTGCGAAGTATTGCCTTACGTGAAAAGGATATTAGAGGTGAGTAATAATTCAGGTATTCAGCTATATAAGACTTTTCGAACTCTTGTTGCAAAGGCTGGAGGGTATGAGCTAATGAAATGCATCGAGCGAGATTATCGCAACCACTTGGACAAAGTGCGAAAGTTGAATCTACAAAAGGGTGATGCTGAATTAGTGCATCAACTATTCAAACGAATGCAAATTAGGGGTAAAAAATTTATCTATGAGATTGCATCAGATAAGGATGGTCGGATGAAAAATATTTTTTTGGTGGATGCACGCTTTTAAGCTGCATATAAAGAAATTAGGTGTGTCATCTCTTTGGACACAACTTATTTAGTGAATAAGTATCGAATGCCATTTGCACTATTTGTTGGTATCAACCATCACGGGCAGTCAATTTTGTTAGGATGTGCATTGATATGTAATGAGAAAGTTTCAAGTTTTATATGGGTTTTGCAGAAAATGGTTGCGATCCATGGGGATGTTTCTCCACCTACCATTATCACCAAGTAGTGTCCAAGTATTGCGAAGGCGATGAGCATTATTTTTCCTAATGCTAGGTATAGGGGGTGCTTGTGGCATATCATGTCGAAATTTCCTTAAAAGTTCAAGAAATTCAAACAATATGATGACATCATGGATTATTTCATGCAGTTGGTTTATGATAGTTGTTCAATTGATGAGTTTGAGATAGGGTGGGCATCGATGCTAGAAACTTTTAAACTATTTGACCATTCTTAGCTTATCGATCTACATGAAGGGAATGAGTAATGGGTCCCCATTTATGTTAGGAGGCAGTTTTTGGGTGGGATGTCATCGACTCAAAGAAGTGAAAGCATGAATTCTTATTTTGATGGGTACATACATTCGAGGAGCAAATTGGAAGTAGTTTGTAAACCAATATGAATTGGCCTTGATTGATAATATAGAGAAAGAGACCCATGCTAATTTTGATTCAATGAACACCAACATTCCAGTTTTCATTTAGTATGCCATTGAGAAACAGTTCTAAGAGTCTTATACCCATGGAATGTATGTGAAGGTTCAAAAGGAATTTTGAAAGATGATATATTATTGATTGTGTCTTGTGAAATCTCATTCTACTGTGTACACTTACTCTATTGATTGTAAGGTTTATATTGATAAGGGATATTAGAGGCGTGTTTTCTATGACGTGACCTACGACAATAAATATTGATGTGAGGTGTAGTTGTTTGATGTTTGAGTCCAAGGGTATATTATGCTCACATGTGTTGTGTGTGGTTGCTAAGCATGATGTGGAGGAATTACCAGGAAGATATATCCTAATCGATGGAGAAAAGATGTGAAATGAAAGCACAAAAAAATAAAGTCAAATAAATATGACATATAATTCTCAAGACAAGCTAGAAAGATGAAAGCATTAGAAGATTTATTTACTATTGCAGCAGACTTAGCTTGCGAAAATGATTCCATATATTCTTATGTATTGAGTGAACTGTCTAGTATGGTGAAGAAGGTTCAAAATTGGGATGAAGAGCCAAATTTGGCTATGAGGGAGAACTCCCTATTAACGAATAACATCATTGGTGAGTGTCCAAATAAAGGATTAAATGATAATGGGGATTCAATTGTTTATGCAGATTCCAATGTATCGAAGCGTAGAGGCAGACCCAACTCCTAAAGTAAGCTATCCAGAATGGAAATGAAGAAGAAGAATGGTAGAAGACTTCAGCACCCAAAAAGCAATGGAAGATAATGAGAGAAAAAGTTACGAATGATTTTGATGTACCCATAATTGTAGCAGTAAGTGATGTTAATTTTATATTATAATGTATAGTGTGGGAAAAAAAATTTAGAAATTCGGAGGCATAATGATTACATGTCTCATTAACAGTCAAAATTGCATAAGCATTTTTTTTGTTAGCTATCACTATTTGTTTAAATTTGTCAAAAATAGTTTTCTGTTACATTTTTTTATATGAATTATGTCTTTTTATTAATTGTGTGGTTGGTATGAATTTCGTTGATTTGGTATTTTGTATAATCTATTGATTTTGTCAATTGCTAATGATTCAATATTGTTTACATGCAGAGTGACGTTCAAGGAATGCTTGACATAAATTTACATCAACTTGTACAATCACAAGCCTCAAATTCCCAACATTCTGAGACGCTCCAGACACCAAGGACTCAAGTGTCTGGTGTTGATATGGTTGACTTGTTGCGGATGATGGATGGTGTTTGATGTAATTTTATAATTGAAACATGTTCCGACTATCTAGATTAGAGAGTGTGTTTCGCAAGTATATGGGTCGTACAAGTAATAAAAAGATTATCGTCCCATAGAGATTGGGCTATAGACTATTAATTTATTATATTCGACAATTATTAGGAAGATCGAAATTAAATGAAGTTTGAAATAAATTAAGTTGCAATTAAATTAAATAAATTCAAATTAAAATAAGCAAGTGGAGATAATTAAAAATAAATTCAATAAATAATTATAAAGTTGGTCTAGTTATGGGATCTCTATTAATTCTTAGATGCAAACTTTAAATAATTAATTTATGGTGTCCTAATTCCTCTTTCAAGTTTAAATGAACTGCTGCAACCATATGATATCTACTTTCATAGTCTAATATGGTTAAAATGTTATGCTAATTCTTGAATAAGAACTAACCTAAAGTATCCAGATTCCTCTTTTGAGTTTAAATGGACTATTAAAATTATACATTTCTATTTTCGTAGCATAACACAATTTTAATTTATTAAGCTGATGTTAATTCTTTTACCCTCAGAGAACTTAGCCTATTTCTAGGTCTAAAAAGAAATTCTAGGTTTAATATGCGAGATTCTACCTAATTTGTCACCCTTTCGGTTTTATTCAAATAGATCTAACATCATGCAAATATGAGATCCTGACATAGTCATAGGCATTAAGTTCAACATATTAAATCAGGAATTAAACATTCAACATAAATTAAATTATTTAAAGTCGCATTTTTAAATTAATAGATAAATCCCATAATTAGATCTAAATATTTAGCCTAGCATTATTACAAATAAATCAACACAAATAAAATACACAAAAGAAGTGAAAGGCATAAATAACAAATTTTGGAGTTTATTTGGTTGGTTGACCTTATTGTCCATGTCCAAAACTTGAGAAAATAGCTCCCCTCCTTCTGTGTTGCAATAACACTAACCTCAGTTGCTGAATCTCTCTCCACTTTGATTACCTTCCTTTGATTGGCTACTCCCATTCTTTCTTTCTTATGCACGGGCCACAAGGGCTAAAAGGAGAGTAACCAACCCATTTTGGTTTCTTTCTTTCTTCCTTTGATAGACTTTTCTTCCTTATTCCTCATTGGTCCACATCATCAACATGTCAACTTGCACCACTTGAATATGCAAAGGCTGTCTCCATCGCCCATGTGAAGCGAAAGAACTAATAAAATAATCAGATGGGAGATACATCTAAATCAGGTGCATTGTTTCTTTCAAAATGTTGCAGTTTTGGTTCAAGTGATTTGTCAGAAGATCATTTCGAAGGTTATCTTGTCTGGTCTAGGTTCTTCCACGTAGCTTCATCTTTCTTCTTTCTTTAGGCTGAATGGATGGTGGAATCTTTGATCGGTCTTTATTGGTCCACGTCCTCTTCGACAACTTGCACAACTTGAGCCTGTCAAGTTGCTCTCAACCATGCAAAAGGTGGATAAAAAATATTGAAGGAGACTGCTTACAAGGCTGGATACAATGCTCCTGTCAAAACTGTAGTGTTTCAGTCCAAGCGATCTATCAAGAGGTCATTTTACAGCTTACTTCGTGCTTGGTTCTCAGCTGTCCACGTTAATCAATTTTTTACCATTCTTTTTTTTTTTGAATTTTTGAACATTAGACTTGGGCTATTTCAGCTTTCCAGGAGTTTTCCTTAGGCTTCAATATCTACAAGGCTTCAATAGCCTTATTCGTCTTGGTTTGATGCTAAATGGGTCATATTTGGTCCATTTTTGCTCAAAATAGCAAATGTTGGTGTAGTCCATGTGAGAATCCAATAAAGAGAGAAAATCATGCAAAATGAATTTTTATTCTTATTTTAATATTCAAAATAAAGCTAAATTTAATTAAAATAAATGGTAAAATACATGCATATTTTATTATAATCAAAACACCTTTTATTTTGTAGATCACTCTTAAACACCTTTGCATACATTACAAGAGTCATGAATGCCTAAGACTGATTAAGTAGTTAGTGTCGGGCCACATCTATATTTGCATTATGATATATGTGGCCTTAAGATGTAATATGGTAAAGGCGGAACTCTGATAATTTAATTAGTAATTATGTTGGGGTGAAGTGTTAATGTTATTTTCGTTTGGTACACATGTGATTTTTTACCTTAGAAGGTGGTGAATGAGGCCAAGATTAAAGAAAAATCATAATTAGGTGGTGAAAAATATCAAATTCCAATGTAAGAGTTTTGATGTGAAGAATATAATATTAATTTCTATGAAAATGGCTCACATATTAAAGCGGGCCACAATCCATTTCAATGGCATTATGCATGGTGCCTTTGTAGTAATTTGATAATGAACAGAAATGTATGGGCCTTCAAATATGATAGAGAATGCAATATAGAATGCACTTTTCTCAAAGAATGTCATTCACCAAAATGCTGTAAGTGTGCCCCTTATAATATGGCTTAGTTGAATTTTATATTACTAACAATATGATCAACCTTGAATTACTTTACAAAAGATTAATGATTTTTTATGGGACTTATTCTAATGTTCAATTTAGTTGGGCAATTAGTCACGTTTAATGAGTATGGATTAGGGGTTGGGCCTCAATTTCGGGGTTGGCTGACATATGGTTTTAGTTAGGCAATTATAAAAATGTTTAATGGGCATGAGTTCCTAAGTTGGGTAAGTTAAGATTTTAGGTATATAGTAAAATTATTTTCAAAATGGGCCTTAGTTCATGGGTCAGCTTACTGTAGTAAATCAATAACAAAAATTTTTAAATTCGTACCAATATCTAGGTTGGCTCACTTTATAATATCATTTAGTTTATATATAAGTAATTCAAATTGTCCAAACTGTCACGTTTTGGGTTGGCTCACTTTATAAATTTGCTTATGTGACATTATAACTAATTGAATATTGTCAAAATGTCTTCGTCATTGTGTTGGCTCATTTATGCAATTATATAGTGCATTACAAAAATTTATTTATAATTTGCATGTACAATTAAATGAACAACTAAATGATGCATAACTATATACATTAAACATGCCAAAAGAAAGGGAAACAATTATATAAAGTGGTTTATGCATTTATAATATATTGTCAAAGTGCCAAGCATATATAGTTAATATTAACATTCCTATGAAAGGTTATAACCATAACTAAAAGATCATCCCCAAACTAATCTTAATCCAATTTCTAGCTTTATGACAGCTAGATATTACCCTAAGTTGAGTAATTATCAACCCAATTGTTGGAAGTAGGTAATACTAGGTGGCTACATACAAAAAGATTAGCTTCCAACAAACATATTAGTTTGAGTTTGCTCTCTTGATGACCTAATGAATTATGTAATACCATACTTACATAACAGACTAACAAATATTAATATTGTTCACATTTAGATAAAAGTGCATGGCAAAGTAGAGAACAAAAACATTAGATAAGTGTCTTGCAGAACCAGAACAGTAGCGATCAACCTTCTAAGGCTTCAGACAACCCCTCATAGAGGACATCAACATAGAGGGTCTGTGGAACAACACCAGTCCTAAAACAAAGTGTATCACGGGGGTCAACCATAATGATGTTGACTAAGTCTTGAAAATCGGTCAAACAACCTATTGCATTAGAGCGATTGTGCCACAATTTGGCATGAAAGGTGTAGCCAAAACAAATGCGTTGCAGATCCTTATTACAGCCTTGTATATATCAACGGTAAAATTCACTGTCAATGGTCTACCAATAGGCAAATAACAAAAATTCATCACATAATTTGCACATATAATAATTATTGAATTAAATGTAGAATTGTAAATAATTAGCATATAATTCGAATAGAAGTCATGCTTATAATGCTACATGACTCCAACATGTTTGTAGTGATAACTTTCTTCATTTCCAGTGGGACTGGAGCAGTTCTAACTAGATGGAGAGGATTAGTTGGCACATTTGTGGAATAAGATAAAGCGTATTTACTATTTTTCCCTTTGTTGAGAATAAATCCTTCACAGGCGCTGAACTTTTTAGTGCTTTCTTGAAGCTTCTTGGAGAGTCCTTGCAATCAAGAGTAGAAGTTGGTGATTTGGTTGCTTTGCCAGTGTAGGATTTCTCAGCAGTGGCGACAAGTGTGGCAGTAATTGGAATAATAGTTATGTCGACAACAACAACATGGTGGGGGGTGGTACTTGGCTCAGCCTTGGCATGGGCAACAATAGTTTTAGTCTTAGGAAGCACATGAGGCTCAGGAATCGTAGGGATAACAACATTTTCATTATTAACAACCATAGGTTTAGAAATTATAAAGGCCACAACACTAGCAGGTGGCTGATTTGCATTAGAATGATGACGATTTGGTGGTGGAGGGGCAACATTTAGATTAGCATGCTTAGGAACTGAATTACCATACCTATAAAAAATCACAGCATTCAAGGTATTCTTATTCTAATATTGGACCATGATCTTATAATCTGACCTAACACGGTATCGGGCAAATATTTCAGACATTCCTATAGAAATGACAAGAATCTTGTACTCATTACTCTCCATGATGATTGGGAACAATTCCCTACTAACCATAATGTGAACTCTGTTATTAATAGCCCGGTAATGACGACTAGAAAATCTTGGAGTGAGCTCCTACAAATGGAACACAGTAGGAAACTATGATTTACATTTCGAAAAGTGGATTTACAGATACAAAATAACAACATCAATTAGACACACACACACACATTAACATTCCTACACATTTTTATATGTACAAACGTTATTATATAATACAACTATTTCAGTCATGTGAAGGTTGAAAGCTTCCAAACATGATTGTTAAGGTAATTAATTTTTCTTACAGTAGTCGTATTGAAATATGACAATAAAACGTCATGTAGAGGATAGAAAATTACCAATCGACCCTTAGTAATCGCCTCATCGGTTACCAGTGTTATGCAAAACCTTCAGTTCACTATTGTTGGACCTTGAATATGACAAAAAAAAGCCATCAGAAAATGCAATAAACACCCTCATACACAACATTTACCTTCCAAAATTTATGAACACAGTAATCAATATAGGATTTTTTAAATGTAGAAAAATATAAATAATTTGCGGGTCATGAAATTGAAACTACAAACGTATTGCTAGAGATGTATTCCAAATTGGCATAAATCTATAAAGCTATGAAGTTATTGATATAGGAAGGATTGCAGAAGAAACCCTTCAAATATAACATATGGAGTTTGTGATATGTCTCTACAATGAAATATAAAACATGAAATTTACACTTGAAATTTAACTAAAAAGGGAATTTTTTTATCGCAAAAAACGAAGTGATCTGAAAAATGATGAACCATTGACGAATGCTAGATCTGACGAATAAAAACTGTTGGGATATTTTGGAAAAATATTTATATAAAAAAACTAAAAAAATAAAAACGTTCACAAACATTATATGTCTATGAGATGGTTGCCCAAATCTATGTGATGGCAAACACGCAGATCTGGACTTTATCTCACTAATAAGAAAAACCTTGAAACAAAATCCACCATATAAAAATGGAGAAGAAATAGAAAAAAAATTTGTTTTCATCAATCATCCCAAATCTTAGTGATGGAAAACACTAAGATCTGGTGACAATGATGTATTTGCTCATGTGTATCAGTTAGGTTAGGGAGATATGTTCGATGAAAAACAAACATATCTTCTTAAGATCACTTAAGAACAAGAAAGATGGGCAACAACATTTGGAAAACAAAAACACCACAGTATAAGACTGTTTATCTTCCAATATAGCTAGATTAGAACGAAGGAAATGGACAAATAGAGTGTAAAGCACATTAGTCCAAACCATTCATATGTGATGTAATAGTCAAACAATAAAAAAATTCTTTCAAAAACTAAAAAGGTAAAGTGCAAATACTTTACCAGATGCTAGTGGTAAACACCCAGACACTAGCTTTGTCAATGGAACACTCAAAAGTAAAAATGAAGCTCTGGCTTTGTATGCGTTAAATCATATGGGGTTTGGTGGCTTTTATATTAGCTGATTTGCCAATGACCTGCATAGTCAAAGAGTCAAACGCGTATGAAATTACATTTTTGTTACCCTTCAAAGATATATTATTTATAGGGTTGTGGGCTTAAGTGTCATTACATTGGATTATTTTTATATCATGTTGCGTGACCTATAATACCATATATGGAGTGAAATTTATTAGTTGTCCACGTCTTTTTTATTGAGTGAATATTATAACATAAGCTACTGTAAGCCATAAATCAGAATAACTTGTGTATTTTTTTTAACAATCATATGTGTGTGTGTGTGTATATATATATATACAATTTCAAATATAAGCAATTGTTTAATTACAGTTTTATAACATTATTGTGTGAAGGTTGTTTATGGACGAGTAGTTTTTTATGTTTGCAAAATTTAGTTTTTTCCAAAATCATACCATGTCGTTTGGGTCAATATACATGTTTACATTTTGCTATGAACGTGTGAAGACCGATAATTGTTTGCTGTAAATAAGGGAGTCAGTTTACATAGAAGCGATTAAAAAGAAATCGAGAAAAAAAATATATTTCCCATAGTTTGTAAAAAATCCAAATTTAATTGTTTAATTATATAATTATCAACTACATTGTGACAGTATAGACTATATAAGTATATGTTAGCAAAAATAAATTAAAATTTTTGTAACTCAATTGGATATATTCACAGGCTACAAAATTTGGACACCCTTACTTTTTAATTGCAATTTTTTTTATCATAAAATGTATCATTATACTACATTAATATTCAGTCATTTGCTTGACTTTTAACAACAAAATATTATTTAAATTTTATCATCATAATGGGCTCAAATTAGCATTGATGTAGCCAAAGTTTGTCCAATTATTTGGGCTTGCTAATCATGAGAGGCCCATTGACCAATTAAAAGTTGTTTGTGTGATGGCTTCTCCAGCAAGACAATATTATATCTACGAAAATCTACTTCAAGTATAAAGCATTGTCTTTTCTTACATACACCAACACTAACACTGACAATGGTATGATAATATGCTATGACCCCGTTTCATTTTTAGACACTGCATTGATGGCATTTGACTAATATTGAAAGGTAATTTCTCTCCACTTGCACTTGTGGTCCAAGTTAGTGGCACAAGGCTTCCATTTGCATGTGCAAATATCACATACTTCACCATTAACTTCATATATTTTGGTTCCAAACTGAGTCTTTCACATATATATATGCGACTGAATTACAACTGCATTAAGTAATTAAATTGGTGGCGGATGACTTTGGTTAAAAATTACTTGCAATTTTAATTAAATTTCTTGTGACTGAATTACAACTGCATTAACTAGTAATTAAATTAGATTACTTGTAAATTTATTGCTTAACTTATTCTACCAATAAACATATGGCAACTGATACTAAACATGCCAAATAAATTTCACGCAATTTTTTTTATTACAAGCCATACTGCATGAGTGCATGTTAACATTCAATTTATATATTACAATTAAAGGTTCCAAGATGATACATTGCTGGCTTACTATCAAATAATAACATAAATTAACTTCCATATATGCATATATAGGATTTAATCAAAGTATATCCCGTTAAATTATCAATTCAATAAAAATCATAATGATAAAAAAAATTAATTGTTAGTATGCGTATAATTTTATTTCTTATAATAAAATTTATGCCAACTGTGTCATGTATTTTTATTATTTTAATATAAACATCTATTTTTTATATGTTGATTGTTTATTGTACTTAATATTTTTTTTAATTCAAAATAAAATTTGAATATTACGAAACTATGCAAAGGTTGCAACAACTGAAGCCACAATGAAGGGAGGGAATTGATCATTCCAAATCCAATCGCAGTCTAAACTAAAAGATAATTGACTAAGAGCATAAGCTATTTTATAAATTAAGTGAAGAATAAAACTATGATAATGTCAAATTTTATTGGTTACGTTAATGGAATTTCAAAAATGGAATTTAAAAAATTGCAACTTAATTTCATTATAAAATATGTAACATGTAAACTTTTTTTGAGCAATTGTTAAAGGTGTCCACAAATTTGTAGGATGTCAACATGTTAAAAATCGTTACATTTGAATATATCTTTACAAAACAAAATGAATTTAAATTAATGGCTTCTACATTTGAATATGGTCACAAGGTAATTGTATTGCAATTGAATTTCTTTACATTCATCTCTTTATGTTAATTATTTTATTAAATGTATCACTTATGCAAAGTAAGCCATAATAAATGGTGACAAATTGATCATCCATAAAGATCTGCCTTACCCATATTTATATTCAATTGAATATAAGATATCCAACTCCATTTAAATTTACGTACCAATATTGATACTCATTACAAACTCATTCAGTGTAGCTTATATCTAATAATGTTGATGTAAATTTATTACATTAGATTAGATTAAAATGATTTTTTTCATCCGTGCAATATTAATATATAATAAATTAAATTTTCAATACTTTAGTAGATAAAACATATAACAGCTGGCAAACTCCTAAAATCAAAATCCATCGATAGTAGTAAAATTACAATCATACTTCTAATGTATTTACCAATATATAAACATGCTATCTCTGTTTAATGGTTAATAAAATGTGATGCAGTTACCATGTAATGATAATATTAATATATCATTGGAACAAAACATTTTAATATTATCATTGTAATTGTGCGTAATTACGATTGACTTTACCTAATTATAATTGTGCATAATTATAATTGTAACTATGGTCAACTGATAAATTTGACATTCTTACTCAGGAAATAAATTTTGCTATCATAAATGTGCATCAGTTAATACTACCTTATTTTAACCAATTTTAATAAAATTAATTATTGCTCTATAAGTTTCGTGATCCCCTGGTAATTACATTTCATTACTAGTATGCTGGTCTTTCTGTAGTTTCCATTGTGTCATACACTATTTGAAATTGCCATAACCGTGACATGTGATGCTTTGTAGCATAGGGCCGTGATTACATTAATATTTTTATTTAAACCTTGTCATTTTTCCATCTCCTAAGGATAGATGAGCATTAAAGTCACCTCTAATATCGCACCCATCCACAAAAGCCCTTCATGACACCTAACATGGTTACATTTACAAGTTGAAAAGTTGCTCGCTTTATAACCAATTACTTAAGATATATTATCATAACATATCTTCTCAGCTTACATTGTTACAAATTATTTGGATTAAATATTCATTGGCCTAGATGCTTGATCTCAATAATTTAGTCAAGGGAATTCTAGAAAATTAAAATCAATAGAAGTGAATTAAAATAAAATTTAATTCAATTGTCCAACCACGTAAAAAAACCTTCCACATATTGGAAACAACAGAGATAAATAGTAAATATAATCTTTTGAAGAAGTGCAATCATCTAATCCATTAAATGGTTTTTGAAAGCACAAATTGCATCCAAAATTAGCAAAATTAACCCCCAATTTTAACAATTTAAATTTCAAACACACCCACTAGTATACTAAACCAAACCATTAATGTGAAAAAAAAATTAAAATTAAAACTTCAAAATTCCATGCCGACCAACCCTAGTTGAATTCTGATTCATCTGGGTTGAAAATAGTTTCACAATAGTTACAAATTAATCCCAACACAACGATGAACCGCGTCCACTTCTTCAAAACACTATGCCCAATATCAGCCACATCAATGTCTTCGAGGCTTCGTGTAGACCACGATTAACTTCCTTGTACTCTTCTGGCAATCCATCGAAATCTTGAAGAGAAATTACATGATCACTTTCCACTTCTGTTTCACTAAGGTAAACAACTTTAGGTGTGGGATCAATTGATAACTTTTTTCCAAGCAAAATGGATTCATTCGAGATAAAAAAAATACAATCCTTAGCTTTTATATTGTATAAAGTGTTTCAAACTCATACAAAAACAAAAAAAGTCATTGTTAATGAAACTCCTAACTGAGTCCATCTTCTTACGGGTTTAGCATTTTAGTAATGAATATTTAGTATCCGTTGCTAATTATCCACGAATAAAAAGAGATACGAAGTCAGTTCAATTTTCAGCACTTTGCAATAACATTGCAACGTATTAGGAACAGATCATTAGCAAGGGAATACAATCCCTTGCTAATGTATTCCCTTGCTAAATTGCATGGGAATTTTTGGCGCAAGAATTAGCCACGGATTAGCAAGGCATATGAGCAACGGATGCATAGTCATAGGAAGTGTTGGTGCCAATATTAGTCAGGGCTTAGTAATGGAGTAGCAATGAACATTAGCAAGGGAAGTGTTATCCCGTGCTAAATGTTGCGAAAAATTTTGGCAGCTGTATTCGACAAAGTTTAGCAATGGATTAACAGCAAAAATTAGCAACGGATGTGTTATACCTTGCTAAATTTCGCAAAAAATTTTGGTATAAATATTAGCAATACCTTAGCAACTGATTAGGAACAAATTTTAGCAATGGATATCAAATCCATTGCTAATTTATTCTTGAGAAATTTAATTTTATCAATTTAATATATGTTATCATATTTTACATCATTATTTTAAAATAAAATAATGATTAGAGTTGATAAATTTTTGTATGATACAATTGAATTTTAAATTTGACAACGTGATACCTCTCTCTCTCTCTCTCTCTCTCTCTCTCTCTCTCTCTATCTATATATATATATATATATATATATATATATATATATATATATGAGATAAAATATGACTGGGTTAACCCGTTATGGACAATATATATGTCATACTAAAAATTTATAGTGCTATTATTTTTTTATCAATTTGATGAATTTATTAAGTATATTTGATTGTTAAAATTTTGAGATAGATGTATATGTGTATTAATTTAATTATCAATTGTTGATTTGAGTTTGAAACAACCCAAAATTTTATTTTCAAAATTTTTCATTTAAAAATTTAATTATTAATTCTAAATCAATGGTATTTTCAAAAATCCATGATTTGAGCGAAACCAAACTCAAATTGAACCTTAATCAGTTTAGAAAGCCCTGGAAACTAAATGTTCACTTTTTTTGTTTAAGAAGATATTTTCCTCTCATGCTCCACTAGCATTGATAGCTCCATTCTCGATCCCCTTTCGTTTTTTCGATCATCACTTGGTTTGGCAAATGCCAACTTCTCCTGTCGTTGTTGCCTCCTCATCATGCTCTGCTCCCCATCGTCACTTTTTGAACTGGCACAGCAATTGCTCGAAGCTGCGATTTTGTTCTTGATCAGGAAATCGCGTCTCCAGTCTCTCCTTCAATTTTTCGGTGACCCTAGCCCGATCGGTCGGCTTGAGCTCGTTTTTCTAGCAGTGTCGCTTCATTTCTCTCTCTTCCTTCCTATTTCAGCTGGTGCAACGATCAAGAGAAGCTGTGAATGTGGTTGGAATCAGTTGACTTGAGCTCCTTTCTCTAGCAGTGTCACTCAATTTCTCTCTCTCTCTTCCTCCACAACCAATGACCTTCTCTTTCAGCTTTGGCCAAATCACAATGCGAGGAGTTGCATTGTGCCATCTTTAGCCTTCTCTCTCCATGTCACGACCCAAAATCGTGGCCCGAGCCGGCACTAGGGCCTACGTAAGTTTGAGGCCCCCGAAATTCATAGTAAGCCTAAACTATCAAAATCTATTACTATTAATATCTGACTAAGGGAATAGCAAGCCCATATTATGACATTATTAATAAATTAATCAGAGTTAATATTTTTGGCTCAGCCTTAATATTATATATTGTTCACAGCTTGGGCCCATATCCATTTAATAAAAATATATCCTCATATAAAGTTTAACTGCCATAATATGGTCAAACTATTTCTCTCATACAGTCTCCAAGTATTCAGAAATCACTCCACAATTTATTTATAATATCAAGATAATTTCTTTTACATAACCAAATATTAATTTAACATCGTAACTGTGGAATTAAATAAAAATGTGTAGAAAATTACAAACTTATTAAACGATTCATACTAAAATGTTTAAATCTTTGCGAAAAAGGATGCAAAGTCTTATGGACCAGCGAAACTTTTATTTCCTGAAAAATGTTTATGGAAGGGGGGTGATTTACACTAAACTCAGTGAATAATGATAAATATGAAAGCCCACACATTCAGGCAGTATGCTTTCACAATATATAAAGTAAACATTCTTTTACAAGCACATGATACAACATCAGCATCTTCAAATAAATCACATTCAAATATTCACATGTGAAAATTGATCAGTGAAGTAACAAATTCATCTATTAGCCCCCGACCAATTTCCATTATAATAATATACATATATCGGGAAGCCAATCCCCCATACCTGACCCACTGACCCATAATGACACATGTCATTCTAATTTTCACCTAGATACAAAAGCACATTATTTCACATTGCAATTATTCACTAAATATATTCAATACAATAAATGCAACATATGAATGTAATCAAAGGCGAAAATTATATAAATTTATAGAACCAAAAATTATATATCAAAGACTGAGATTATAGAACTAGAATATTATATTTGAAAGATGAAGAATATCAATATAACAATAGAAATAGAAAATGATTCATGATTATTTTAAATAATATAAAGAGTATATGGTATGCATATGAAATGTATATATGCAGGATGGTGTGCACCATTTATTATTACTCACAGTGATTGCAGAATAAATTCAGGTCTGTCTTGGATTCTGATTTGGAGGAGCAATAGAGGAACTTGACTGATCTAAAAGACATATATAGTAGGAAAAATACAATCAGATAAACGATTCATTTAATTAAGAAATTAATTAATTAATTTAATAAACCTATTTGTTTCTTTTGTTTTTCTGACTAAATTCATATCCTTATTAAAATATTATTTTCACAAAAATATAA
>CANUEP010063408.1:0-18903 GCA_947857235.1 Jatropha podagrica | reverse complement strand
CAAGCATACAGTATTCATCCAGTTTCATACAGTTTTTCTTATCACTTCGGTTTCACTATAACCTTATGGAGCCATACAGATATCTTGACTTAACATTGCATGAATCATACAGTATAATAAACAGATAGAAAGACCATTAAGGTAAACGAAAAGTATCGTGATATGTGTGCTTATATGTGCCATACGTGTTTACATGATTCTTCCTACACATGTATGTGCTTAGTTGTTTCTTTTTATGTTGAGATATCCACTGAGCTTTATTTGCTCAGTGAGTTACCTGTTTAACTCGTAGGTTTTGAGACTGGACCGTAGAGAGTCAGCTTACAACTGCTGCAGTTCATCTGTAGAAGACTCAGTCTTCAAGGTAGCTACTCATTTGGATGTGTATTTTTTGTCTATCCTTTTCATGGCATGTACAAGGCTCACAGTTGGGCCCATTCCATTTTGCAACTAGTATCATATTTTGTAAATATTAAGTACATTATTAATGTAGCAACATCAGCATGATATTATATTCAATATACATTATGATTTCAGCATGACAAGACATAAAGTCAACTAGTTTGTAGCGTCTCAGCTCGGTTTATTCAGGTTTATGGGTGGACCGGGAAGGGATGTTATAATAAATCTCTGTGTCTATCTTCTTTCATTTTTTGAAGTTTTTTCTTGATTATTTTTTGTTTACACAAGTATTTGTATTTTCAAAAATGCAAAGTTGCTTGATGTTCTGTTTCTAATCGTGAACAAGTTCTATCTCTGTAGAAAATTAAAACTCTGGATTTCTGCATCATAATCTTCTGAAGTTCTAATTTGTTGTTCTATATTCATTTCAGTTCAATTTAGGGTTTAATTCATTATCTAATTTTACAAGAAGCTTTGTGAAGAAGTTCTAAACGCAAATATTTCACTTCCTAATGTCTTTCTAAACTTGCATTAGCTTTGTCAAGCTGTTCTAAACTTGAAAACTTTACTTCACTAAGTTGTTCTAATCTTGCAAGAAGATTTGTGAATCAGTTCTAAAATCAATTACTGTATTTCATATAGTCATTCTAATCTTGGAACTATATTGTAAGAGTGTTCTAAACTGAATATCTGTTTCTTACAAATACGTTCTAATTCTGTTGCAAATAGAATTCTAATATGGTGTTTTTAAGAGCAAAATGTTTAGAAAACTCTATTCACCCCCCTCTTGGGTTGTACCATACCAATAAATGGGACCCACAAAAATTAATTATAATAAACAAATGTAATAAATTTTGTGAAAGCTTCTTCTTGGACAAGTCCAAGTTTTTGTCTCCTTTTCTTGGTAACTTTCCTCTTCTTTGCTTGAGCTTGCTTTGGTTCTGGATTTTTTGTGTATGTTATTAATATTCTTGCATGATCTAGTCATTTGGGAAGTTTCCTTTGGTTTCTAATTGATGTGTGCTCCAAGAAATGAAGCATCTTCTTCTTCATCTTCATCTTCATCTTTATCATGTCCTTGTGCTTACCATGTTTTCTTGAGCTTTAGAGGCAAAGACACTCGCACCACTTTTACAGGTCACCTCTATACAGCTCTAACTCAAGCAGGCATCGACACTTTTAGAGATGATGATGAAATTGAGAGAGGAGAAGATATTAAACTAGAATTGGAGAAAGCGATTTGACAATCTAAAGTAGTAGTAATTGTGTTTTCTCCAAACTATGCCTCTTTAAAATGGTGCCTAGATGAACTTGTTATGATCAATGAGCGTAGAAAAACTGGTTTTGGCCATATTTGGCCCATTTTCTACCATTTAGATCCATGTCTTATTAAGAGGCAAAGAGGAAGCTTCGATGAAGCGTTTGCTAGGCATGAAGAATGCTATAAGAAGCAGTTGGACATAATGGAAAGCTGCTCTTGAAGAAGTTGCGGATCTAAGCGGCGAGGTTCTAAAAGTCGGCTAATAAGTTTCTCTAATAGTCCTAAAGTTGACATAAGTTGTCTCTCTCTCTTTTTTGATATAATTCTTATAATGTTGACATATTACTTTGTAAGTTGAAAGCTCAAGATGCTTATAGTTCAATTAAGGAATCTGGAAAATAATTAAACAGTCGGATTTTGTTTTTTATTTCTTTTTTCTTTTTCTTTTTCCCGTAATAAATGAAAGAGATAAAACACAATCCACAATCAAAGTCTTGAATAGACAATCCCTCTTAAGTCATGGCTAACTTAGGCCTATGTGCATCAAGAGTATAAATTCCTAGTAATGTAGCTCCACATGATTAGCTATCTCGTAATAATTTATCTAAATTAAGCTTATCTTCAATAAATTTGCATAAAACATTATCATAAGAATCAAAATTGTTACTCCCTTGGGCTTATTCCAATTATCTATCAGACGCATGCTCAACTTTATTTTTGTTAGAACAAATAAAAATCCTTCCTATTTTTTTACGCAAGAGCCACCCTTGTTTAAGGCAAATATTGCTGCTAATTATAATTTTTGTTTTGGGTCTGATTTTTAGGCACGAGGCACAGTTTATTCAGAAAATGGTCAAGCTTGTTGGGAGTAAATTAGACCGCAAGCTTTTGCATGTCAAACCCCACTTTGTTGGAGTTGATTCTTATGTAAACGAGATCAATTCTAGGCTGCAAGATGAGTCAACTATTGTCAGCATATTGACAATTTATGGGATTGGTGGGGTTGGAAAGACCACCATTGCTAAGACTGTGTATAACCAAAACTATGACAGGTTTCAAAGGAGCTGCTTTCTTGCAAATGTTAGAGAAAAATCAACGCAAACAAAAGGTGTTCATTGCTTACAAAAACAAGTTCTTCTAGATATGGGAAAATCATAAAAGATAAGTAATGAATCCGAAGGAGTAATGAAGATAAAAGATGCTATATGTTGCAAACAAGTTCTTATTGTTCTTGATGATGTGGATGATTTGAAGCAATTCAAACAAGTTATTGGTTAACAAGAATGATTGTCTTTAGGAAGTAAAATCATCTTAACAACTCGGCATAGGAGTTTGCTTAATGGTCATGAAGTTCTTTGGACCCTTCACATTCATCCATTGGATAATTATTATTCATTTCAACTCTTCAACTTGCATGCCTTTGGACAAGACAGTCCTCTAGAAAATCTTATTGAATACTCAAAAGGTAGTTAGCTATTGCGGTGGCCTTCCATTAGCTCTTTCTATTTTGGGTTCTTTGCTATCCAATTTCAAAACTATAGATTTATGGGAAAGTGCAATAAAAGAAATGCAAGCAATTCCAAAAGCTGATGTTCAAAAGATTCTTAAAATAAGTTTTGATTCTCTAAAAAATGGCCATCATAAACAAATTTTTCTTCACATAGCTTGTTTCTTCATTGGGAAGGTAGTTAAAATTCTGGATGGCTATGGCTTCCAAACTATATATGGAATCGAATGTCTCCTCAATCGATGTCTCATTACAATCAATGGAAATGAGCTTATGATGCATCAGTTGGTTAGAGACATGGGTAGAGAAATTATTCACCAGGAATCTCCTGATGATCTAGGGAAACGTAGTAGATTCTGGAATTACGAAGAGGCATTCAATGTCTTGATTGAAAAAACTGTAAGTAATACACATCTCATGCATATCTTTGATATGGTTTGGCATTTCTCATCTAACCTTTTCTTTTAAAAAGTTTATGTTGGTTAAATGCATGGTACAGAGACTATTAAGGGCCTCACTCTTGATTATAGTTATGGAAATCCTATTGAAGGATCAATGCCATATTATGGTGATAGAATTTCTAGACTCTCTTTCCTACTTAATTATTTCGTACTTTGTTCTCTTGGGGGCTTCTTTTGGCAATTAATCATGAACTGCCTCCCAAAAATTTCATCTACCTCGTCTAATGCAATAAAAACAGACGCATTTGTAAAAGTGCATAAATTAGAGCTACTCCAACTGGATAATGTTAAACATGAAGGAAGGTATGAACATTTTCCTAAAAAATTGGTATGGTTGTGTTGGCATGGAATCCCTTTGAAATATATACCACCCAATTTTTCTCTAGGAAAGCTTGTTGTTCTCAATATGCATCATAGCAATATGCACCATGTTTTTCAGGGAAGCTTGGTATGAAATGCATTCTTCTTGTTTGTTTATTTCTCTAACCTTCTTATCATATACAAACGAAGCTTATCTTTTTCTTGTTGTCAGCTTAATTTTCAGTGTTTGCCGTGCTTGAAGATCCTTAACCTCAGTAACTCCCATCTTCTTACTACAACCCTGGATTTCAAGGGACTCCTTATTCTAGAGAGATTGATGCTCCAGAATCGCATAAGTTTAGTTAAGTTAGATGAATCCATTGGGGTTTTAGAAAGACTTATTTTATTAGATCTTAGAGGTTGCAAAAAACTTAAAAAGCTTCCGAAGATAATTGGTAGGTTGAAGGCACTTAAAGAATTGATTTTGATTGGTTGCTCAGAAATTAAATCATTCCCCAAAGAGCTAGTTGATATGGAAAAATTGGAGGTGCTAATTGCCGATGGAATTACTTTGAGGGAATTACACACTTCATCAAGAGATAAAATGGGACTTGGTTGGCGCTCAATTTTCAGGGTATTAAGCATAGATGGTCCAGAATGCAATGGGTTCTCATTAGCATTTCTTCCCAGCTCTCTAACCTATTTAAGCCTTAAAAGCTGCAATTTATCAGATGATGCTATTCCTAGAGATCTTAGCTTACCCTTTTTAAAATGTTTAAATCTAAGTCATAATCCAATTTGCAACTTGTCAGCTGAAATATTTAAGGGCCTTCCTTCACTCGAACATTTTGTATTAGAGTTGTGCAGCAACCTTTGAACTCTTCTAGACATTTAGGACAGACTAGATGAACTAGGTTCGATGAGTTGTAGTGGAAGTGCCTTCTCTGTGTTGTAGTGTATTTCAAAAGGAGAGACTTTGTCCCACATCAGATAGTTAGAGACTTCTATGTTGCTTTATAATCAAACTCTCCTTATTGGTCCAGTAAAGAGTTAAATAGAGGTATGGGCTCACACGCACTAGAATCAGGCCACAAGCCTGAGTTAAGTGAATTCCCCCCCTTCTGCGTGTGAGATAAATATGAGGCCCGTTCTTGATTTTTCTCAAGCCACCATCCCGTTATTTTCTTTTAAAGTCGTTTTTACTTTTGCTATAAAAACTTTGTATCTATACCTTTGGAAGTATGCTCACTTACTGCTCTTATCTCTTTTCTTTGCTCTCCCTCTTTATCACTAGTTGTGCTCTCTATTGCTGGGTTTTCCCTCTACTGTTCTTGTTTCCTATTTTACAAAAAAAAATTAAATAGAAGAGCTTGTTGAATCCTAGGGGATACATCTGCAGTGGTGAATTATCACGCCTCAAGCTACGTTGCTATGGTTCCGTTTGTGTCCTTAATCTAATTTTTTTAACAATCTTAAGGATAATTATGGCTACTGCTGTTGGCTCCTTTGTTACTCCTGCTCCTTCTACTGCTGCTTCTCCTATCATTCCTGGTTCATCTCCTGTTGCTCCCGATGTTGCCCATGGAGGTGTTGTTGCCCTTGCCGCCTCTCTTCCCTCTTCTATCACCTTTTCAAAATCCTTCTCAGACATCTCCAAAATTGAAGTCTTCAATGGAGATAATTTCAAAAGGTGGCAGGAACGGGTCTTTCCTGTATTGGACATGCATGGAGTAGCTTTTGCACTTACAGAATCCAAACCTTCTGATCTCACCTCCAAGCAGTTTGAATTATAGATTCATACCAACAAGGTTTGTAGGCACACTGTTATCAGTACTCTCGGTAATGAACTTTTTCATGTCTATTGTGCTTATAAGGATGCTAAGGAAATTTGGGAGTCAATGGTGACAAAATACATTGCTGAAGACGTCAGAAAGCAGAAATTCATCATTGGTAAGTATTACAAGTGGGAGATGGTTGAGGACAAAGACATTAAAACTCAAATCAATGAGTACCACAAACTGCTGGAAGATCTTAAATCAAAAAACATCAACTTGCAAGAAGAGTTCGTTGCTGGTTTGCTAATTGAAAAGCTTCCCCATTCTTGGAATGACTACAAGCAACAACTAAAACATAAACATAAACAACTTTCACTAGCTGACGTTATCACCCATATCATCATCAAGGACACTAACAGGAAGGAATTCAAAGCTGCCAAAGGGAAGGAAATTTCAACCGCTGCTAATCTAGTGCAAGGTAAGTTTCACAAGATAAACAAAAGACATGAGAACAAAATGGACTTCAAACCTAAGTCTAATAATTTCAAAAGGAAAGGTAATTGCTTTGTGTGTGGAAAACAAGGCTACTATGTAGCCCAATGCATAAGGAGAATGGGGAGAAATGACAATCCTGCCAAACCAAAAGCAAATTTGGTTGAAGCAGATGAAACAATCACTGTGGTCATTTCCTGAGTTAACATTGTAGCCAATGTTAAAGAGTGGGTGATAGATTTTGATGCTACTAGGCACATTTGTGCAAATAAAAATGCATTTGTGTCCTATACTCAAATTGAGGAAAGAGAAGAAATAGTCTATCTCGGTGACTCATGAACTACTCAAGTTCTTGGAAAGGGCAAAGTCTTGCTAAAACTCACATTTGGCAAAACTTTGGCCTTAAATGAGGTGCTGCATGTTCCCAGTATCAGGACTAATCTTGTTTCTATTAGTCTTCTAAGAAAAGGTGGTGTGAAAGTTTCCTTTGAATATGATAAAGTTGTGTTAACTAAGAATAACACTTTTGTAGGAAAAGGGTATTGTAATAATGGATTATTTGTACTTAATGTTTTTGAAATTAATGAAGTTACTAATTCTTCTGCTTACTTGATTGATTCTATTGAGTTATGGCATGCTAGGCTAGGACATTTGAATTTTTCTTATATCAAACTAATGCAAAAATTTAATTTAATTTCTAACCTAGTGCTTCATATTTGAATAAGTGTGAAATTTGTGCAGAATCTAAACAAACCAAAAATCGTGTGCATTTGTTTTTAGAGAATCAGAATTATTAAGTCTTATTCATATTGATTTAGGAGATTTAAAACAAACTATAACTAGGGGTGGAAAAAGATACTGTCACCTTTATAGATGATTTTTCAAGATATACTAAATTCTATTTGCTTAGAAATAAAGATGAAGCATTTGATGTGTTTCTTAAAAATTAAAAGAGTTAGATCTGATAGAGGTGGTGAATTTATTCTTCTTAATGATTTTTGTGAAAAAGAAGGAATAATTTATGAGATTACTCCCCCTTATTCACCTCAATCAAATAGTGTAGCTGAAAGAAAAAATAGAATTCTAAAGGAAATGATGAAAATTGCATGCTTGTTAATTCTAATTCACCAAAAAATCTTTGGAGGGAAGCTATCTTATCTGCATGTCACTTACAAAATAGGATACCTTGTAAGAAATCTAATAAGACATCTTGTGAATTACGGAAAGGATATCCTCTTAACCTAAAATATTTAAAAGTGTGGGGTGCTTAGCGAAAGTAATGCTACCTGAACCTAAGAAAAGAAAAATAGGTTCTGAAACCTCTGATTGCATGTTTATTGGGTATGCTGATCATAGTGTAGCTTACAGATTTCTTGTTTTGAAAAGTCATATGCTTGATAGCAATACTATACTTGAACCAAAAAATGCTGAATTCTTTGAGCATATTTTTCCTTTAAAAGTTGATTATATTTCTCATGCACCTACTGTCCAAAACACTCATGAGGATGAGATTTTAAGAAGAAGTAAAAGACCAAGGAAAGAGAATTCCTTTGGAAAAGATTTTTATACTTATCTTATAGATAATGATCCTTTAAGCTATTTAGAAGCAATTTATTCCTTTGATGCTCCTTTTTGGAAAGAAGCTATTAAAATAGAACTTGATTCCATTTTGCAAAATGAAAATTGGAAATTGTTTGATTTACCTCCAAGAGCAAAACCAATTGGTTGTAAGTGGATTTTTAAAAGGAAGTTTAATCGTGATGGTTTTATAGAAAAATTTAAAGCCAGACTTGTTGCAAAAGGTTTTTCTCAAAAACAAAATGTAGATTATTTTGACACTTTTGCTCATGTTGCTAGAATTTCATCAATTCGAGTTTTAATAGCTTTAGCCTCAATCTATGAACTTTACATCCATCAAAAGGATGTGAAAATAGCCTTTCTAAATGGCAATTTAGAAGAAGAAATTTATATAGAACAATATGAGGGTTGTGAGATTTTTGGCAAAGAAAATAAAGTTTGTAAACTTCTAAAATCTTTATATGGCTTAAAGCAAGCTCCTAAATAGTGGCATGAGAAATTTGATTAAGTTTTAATTGGGGATGGTTTCACTTCACTTGAAGTGGATAAATGCGTGTATACAAAATTAGTTGAAAATGATTGTGTGATTATGTGTAGATATGTAGATGATATGCTTATTTTTAGTATTAGTCTTGAATTAGTACATAGAACAAAAGGTTTCCTTGCTTTGAAATTTGATATGAAAGATATGGGGGAAGCAAGACTAATTTTGGGAGTTAAAATCATAAGGAAAGGTGATAGTATTTTTCTATCACAACAGCATTATGTTGAGAAACTTCTCAAGAAGTTTCTACACTATGATGTTACATCAGTAAGCATTCCCTATGATCCGAAAGAATTGAAACCCAACAGGAGAACTAATTCAATTGCTAATTTTACAAAGAAGCCATCTTTGCAAAACTTGTACATGGTCGAGTCTGGAAAGACTCCTAAGGAGGTGCTGGTTGAATTCGAGATGGAAGGAGAAAAGAAAAGGACCAAGAGTAAAGTTATGCCACTAAGATGCAGAAAGAGGAAAATGCTAAAAAGAAAACAGGTACAACAAGGAAGAAGAGGACCCTATTAAGTAATAAGGGCCTATATTGAAAAGAGCTTCGAGGAGCCGGAGACCTTGCTCACATGTGTTTCTGTTATTGATTTTGTTTGTGATGAAATGTTAATGTCGTGCATTGTAATGAAATTCAATTTTGCTTACCTGTTTGATGTTAATCCTGATATTTGCATTCATCAAGTAAATGAACAAATGTGCATATTTGGCATTAATCCATCATACATGCTTAATTTTAATATAAACACAAAAGAAATCCCGGAATATGTTAATTAGGTCCAGCCTAATGTTAGAGTTAAGCATCAAATTTTGAAGTCTACTCATAGAAAAAGCAAAAGCTTCTACATCGAGTTGTGCCAGTGATAGATAGGTCCATAGCTCGATGTGCAATGCCTTGGTATCCTGGGGAGCAAGCCAATGAATCAGAAAAGGATCAAGAATGAACCACACTAAAGGAGAGTGGCAAACAGATTTTCACCAATTTTCAAAATGTGGTTCTTCATTTCGATCAGCTAGGCAACTTCATTTCGAGTCCCAAAAGAAAATGGGCAAGGCAGATATGTATGCAGACCATAGAACTCCAAACAAGGTATTAATGGCAAATGATCAATTGTGGTTCTTTGATATCCAGCAGTATATGACCAAAATAATACTTATTCAATCAGCTACCAGAGATGGCAAATGAGCCTTACAATGCTTGACATTAAAATTCATAGCCTTGAACAAATAGCCATATAAGAGAATGTCAAACAATATATTGGTGAGAGGTGCATCGATGAAGGAAGCTGAGAAAGTTTTGGAATTCATCTACATAGAAGTTTTAAGTACTCGCATAAGCAAAGAAGATTCTGCATCAGGATTCTTTTGGCTGTTAATAAAGAGAGGTCATATTTCTCCTATGGGAAAAGCAGTGACGACAGGTTTTTCCACGCCAAGAAGGCGGCAAAGTCTCCTTGTTGCAGGTTTGAGATCCCTCATTGTGTGGTGACAAATAACACAGTTCCACCTCTATCAGAAGATAAAATGCCACTAGTCGTCATTAAGTCATCTATAAGAAAGTGGGGTGGCAAAAGAAATGTTAACAAAAAAAGAAAGAGAATAAAAAAATAATAACAAAAAAGAAGAGGAAAATAGAAAGAAAAGAAGAAGAAAATAAAAGAACGAAAATGTTTTGACGAAAATCGAGAATCATTCTATTTTGAGCCATTAGAATGCTACATGAGGTATTAGACCATAGCCAAATTTGTGTGGCAAGTTAATTTTTAGGAGAAAGTCTTGCAAAATTTTTGTAGAAATTTCCTTAAATATCATTTGTAAATTTGAAATTACTTGCCTCCTTATGAAAATCTAGACGACGGATGCCACATTCGGTGCCGGAGCACCGTCTTATATCACTTACTAACTCTAGGTCGTCACATATTAGAAGTGGTTAGATTTTCATAAGGAGGCAGGTAATTACAAATTTACAAATGATATTTAAGGAAATTTCTACGAAAATTTCGCAAGACTTTCTCCTAAAAATTAACTTGCCACACAAAGAAAATATACACATTTCCAATATAATTCCTCCAAACTCCAAAACTCCAATTCAACACAACATGTCACAAGCACTTCTAAATATCCATCCATTTTACTTAGGTTCCCTCATTAATATTATAAACCCATTTATTTAAAGAATATTTATTAATAATCATACAACCAAATATAATAAAATGTTAATACTTAATTAATCACAACTCTTAATAAATTACAAACTTATTATATGCAACCTCCATCATTACAATATTTATATACATGCCAAAATTACCATTCACAAAATATCCTACGCAAAATGGTATATCTACTTCGATGCAACTCTTCTGGTCTTGAATAGCGTCCTCCGCTCCTAACTTGAGCGTGATAAAAATCAATGTGATGAGTGGAAGACTCAGTGGTGCTAAATAACCAATAATTTAAAATAACAAGAATAGTCAAATAGCAAGTCTCGAAAATGCTTTAAAATACTCAAATTATATAAATTAAATACCAAAATCGCATAAATTAAATTTAAACACTTTGAAAACTATAAGAAGATTATAAATACAAATAGGTTCTCATTCTTCTATAGGAAAATAAAATCTCATTCTTAGTTAAGGCTCGTACTAATATAGAATGAATGTAAGCAGATTTGATCATGGCCTGTGGAAGCGCCACCTCGATCACATAATAAGCACGTCTGCCTATTTATAAGGGTTGATAACCCTAGCATATGATCATAGCTCCACATAATGTAACGAGTTGATAACCCGAGCATGCTCATATATCGAAATATATCTCATCATACCACATGTCAATCATGCATAGTAGAGCCTAAATCAAAATCATTCTTCCATAAGTAACCTTATTTCTTATTCAAATCCCTTAGTAAAACATTTCACAATTTAATACTTAGTATTTCAAAATTCCTTTACTTACAACTTGTAAAATCCAATAAAATCAATTCATATTTCAAATAAAACCTTACTTCCATAATACCTCTATATACATAGCTTAAATTACTTTAAAATCAACATTAAAAGACCAAAATCATGCCTTACCTACTAAAGAAGGTTCGACCTCTTTATGGAAACAAAGGAGGAAAAGCTTCCTCCATCAAATGCCTTATTCACTAACTTAAAATCATTACCCAAAATCATTAAACCCATTACTTTAAGCATTTAACCATAAAACCAATTTTCCCGTTTCAAAACCTTCTTTAAGTCATGAACAATGCTAAGACATTAGAATTCAAATTAAAGCTTTAAACCATCACCAAATTACTTATAAACAAACTCATTTAAGTTAAAATCAAGCTTAAAAATCAAGAAAATGCATAGGCCCTTCACCTTACCAAAGTTCAGCCTCTTCTTCCAAAATAATGGGGAAATGATTTCATTTCAAAATAACCACACTCATTTAAAGGAAATCCATCTCAAAACACATTTACAATCAAAGGAGAATAAAAGAAAGGACAAAAATCAAAACCCTTCTTCTAAGGAGGGTTCGGCCAAGGAAGGGGAAAGGGAAGGGAGTGCTCTCCTTCTCTTCCAAGCATTCCATTATGCTTATTAAGCATGTAAAATCACATTAAAACAATCACAATACATTTTCCCAACTCAATTCATACATTTTCTAAAAAATCATTCTAAAAAATCACAATACATTTTCTAAAGAATATTTCCCAAGCTCAGCCTATTATACAAAAGCAAAAGGAAAGACTATAGTAATCAACTCAAGGGGCTTCAGACCCTGACTCCTTCTACCTCCTGACCATCAGACTCCCTTGAGTCCTCATCGCTGGTTTTATCAACCTCTTTAATCATCATATGTCAATGCCTGACACTTCTACCAGCGCAGCCACCTCATGACGCCCCTTAGCTACAATCAACGGAAGGCTTCCCACCGATTCTCTGCACACATGCATAAGCATAAATAAACATGTTTCATGCATACATGACATACACGTTGCATATTTGTTATGTTGTTTATACTTACAGCTGCATGCTCGACCGAGACCCTCAACAAACCAGTTGGAGTTATACTGCTTTTTGCAAATGGCTCAGATCACAAATTTGTTTACACGAATAAAGGGAAGATGACAAGAATACGTCGCTCTACTATCAGTCTCAAAGGATAAAGTGAGATCAAAGCTCGCCACAAGAAGCATTTCAAAATAACTGGGGGTCAAGCCTAAGACAGGCAACAATTGAAGAATAAACTGGGGCAAAGTCCACCCACAAAGGCAATTCAGAACAAACTAGAGCAAGTCTACAATAACAAGAAACAAAAAAATAAACTATGCAAAGCCCACCATGAAGATCGACTCAAAGCAAATTAGGGCAAGCCCACAGTAACAACAAATGGAAAAATAAACTAAGGCAAAGCCCATAATGAAAAGCCATTCAGAGCAAGCTAGAATAAGATCCAAAATGAGCAATAGTTGAAGAATAAAACTGGGGCAAAGCCAACGACAGGAAATGTAGCTGGAAATAAATTCGAGCGAAGACCAAGGATAAGAGGTCATTAAAGAACAAACTAGGGCAATCCCCACAGTGAGAAGAAATTGGAAGAGAGCCTATGAGGAGGAGCAATCAAGAGCAACTGGGGCAAGCCTATAACAAGACACAATAAAAAGAATAAAATTGGGGCAAAGCCCACAACATAAAAATCTAGAATGAACTGAGGCAAAGCCAACAACAAGAACCAAAAGAATGAACTGGGGCAAGCGCCACAAGAAAAATCTGCAGCAATGAAAAGAGGCACAGTATAATAATAGAAGCTCCAAAATTGACCCCAAAGGCAACGACTACACAAATAGTTAAGAAATAAAGTCCTGACTCTCCGCCAAAGCAGAGGTAGTATCGTTGGCCGCAGATCGAATCCCTCGGCCACAGGTAAGTTTTTCAACTCAATTTCAATACAGACCCATGCTTTCAACCGTAAGTCCCCTTGGGCCGATCAACAAACTCGGCTCGAAGAGTCGCACCATAAGTCCCTTTGGGCCGGTTAACAAAGTTAGCTTGAAGAGATGCACCGTAAATCCCTGTGGGGCAGGTCATTTTATTCATCTCGAAGAGTCGCACCGTAAGTCCCCTTGGGCCAGTTAACAAAGTTAGCTAAAAGATTTGCACCGTAAGTCCCCCTAGGCCGATCAACAAAGTCGGCTCCAAAAGTCGCACCATAAGTCCCCTGGGCCACTCAACAAAAATTTGGCTTTAAGAGTCGCATCGTAATTCCCCTTGGGCCGGTCAACAAAGTCAACTAAAAGAGTCGCACCGTAATTCCCCTTGGGTTGATTAACAAAGTCAGCTCAAAGAGACGCACATTAAGTCCCTATGAGGCAGGTCATTTTAGTCATCTTGAAGAGTCGCACTGAAAGTCCCCTTGGGCTGGTTAACAAAGCCGGCTTGAAGAGTCGCACCGTAAGTCCCCTTAGGCTGGTTAACAAAGTTGGCTCGAAAAGACACACTGTGAGTCCCCTTGGGCTGATCAATAAAGTCGTCTTAAAGAGGCGCACCGTAAGTCCATTAAGGTTGGTCAATTCAATCAAGTCATCTAACTGACGCACTTCTCATAACGAGGATTTTAAAAACCAAGTCGTCTTAATGACACACCTCACACAATGAGGATTTTCAAATCAAGTCCTCTAACTGATACACCTCGCATAGCGAGGATCTTCACATCAAGTCGTCGAAATGTGGCACCACCCAATCCGTTGAAATTTGTCAGATATCAAAGTTATCAAAATGTAGCGCACCGTCCAAAAAGGACAATCTCCCCAAGAAGAGCATTTCAAAATTTTACACCACCGTTTGGCACACTGCACCATCCAAAAAGGGACAACCTCCCTATGGGAAGCATTTCAAAATTTTATACCACCATTTGGCTCACCGCACCATCCAAAAGGGATAATAACCTCCCTACGGGGAGCATTTCAAAATTTTACACCACTATTTGGCGCATCGCACCATCCAAAAGGACAACCTCCCTACGGGGAGCATTTCAGAACTTTACACTGCAATTTGGTGCATTGCACCGTCTAAAAGGACAACCTCCCCACAGGGAGCATTCTAGAATTTACACCACCATTTGGCGCACCACACTTTATTTAGGCAATCATTTGACACAAATCACTTAGTTTTGTGTTTCAGGTTTACAATGTCCAAGCCATCCAAAGTGACTCCCCCTCCAAAATAAGAGCAGCTCAGTTCAAGCCATCCAATCATGGTACATCAAGTCGACATCCAGAGTGAAACTACTCCAAATCCCGTAGCAAAGCTACACCTTTCAAATCACTTAAGAACCAGGTAAGTATCTTACCACTACGCGTCTACTTTACATTTTGATAAAATCTTGCTTAAAAAGAAAAGTATTATCAAAATGGGGACAAACTGTAAACGCTCAATTTTTTCCCTAAAAATAGACTCAATGATGATAGCCTTTATTACTAAGAAGAGGTTGAAGCATCCAAGGAACTTGATCCCAAAGTAATGATCCGAGTTTAGGAAATGCAACCCTTAGCACCTTTTTAACATTTTGGCAAATTAGGACCCAAAAGCGCATCTTAGGTTCACCTAGGACACACCTCAAAGTCCTAGGCACTCTGTACATTATCCGAATTAATTTCATAAAAATTAGGTTAGTTTGCTGATGGGGCCCATAGTGGCTCTAGTGGGACCCATTTGTGGGGTCCATTAGTGATCCTTAATGGGCCCATCAGTGGTGATGACAATTCTCGTGGTGAAACGAGTTCAAAATGTCCGAGTGATTCAATTCGTGAACTAATCATCCTAAGATAAGAAATTGGATCCATTGGTCGTTTTCACATTTTTGGGGTTCATGCCGAAATAGGGTCCGAAAATGAATCTCAGGTGCACACGGGATAAATTCTCATGACTTACATCGATACATGTACCATCTAAAATGATTTCATAAAAAATCAAAAATTGAGTCGTTTGTGGAGGCCACGTATGGGGCCCACATGCAACATGGGTAGTGAATAGTGCTAGAACACCCATTTGCCTATAAATTCATCTCTAACTCTAGGATTAGGGGGTTGGCATTTTTTAGGTTTACTATTTATAAGTTTGAGAGAAAACAAAGAGCGAAAACAGCAAACATAAAAATCAAACACAAATAATTTTAAAACACAATTTAAAATCAATTTCTTCACAAAAACCTTAAGAGTTTTCTTAGTTTGATTGTGTAATAGATTGTTTCTAGAATAGTCAGTGAGTTTTACACACACAAACACTTCCAAAAACGAAATCAACACACAAATTCAAATCATCTTCAAAGATCAAGTATTCTTGAGGTGTTCTTCATCAAACTTCAAGCAAGTTAACGGTTTTTCTTCAAAACAAGGTAAATGAGAGTCTAAACTTTATCGCTTGTGTATTTCCACTTCTTTTTTGTGTTAAATCATCAAAAATTAGGTTATTTATGAGAGAAACCCATAAAAACTGGATTTTGATAAAATCTACAGCTTTCTGGGCTAACTTGGCGCAAGCCACTCACAAGTGGTGCAAGCCACATGTAAGTGGATCATGCCACTTGAGCCTAAAAATTTGTAAATTTCTGATTTTTTTTACCTTTTTGGGTTTTCTGATGTTTATAAACTCTAATTTCCTTCGTATGGGATGACAGTCACTTCGAATGGTGTGAGAACATTAACTCAAAAGCCAAATAACTTAAAAAAATTCAAATCGTGACTAGATTTTGATATCAAAGTGGGTTAAGGCCTAAGGGTTCAAAACCCATGTTTGATCTAGATGAGTATGTTAATAATTTTAATATTATTTCTTGCAATGATTTGTGAATTTTGTTTATCTAACAAGGTGAACATTGTGATCATGAGCTTAAAATAATATTAAAATTATTATATTTTATTTTCTAGTATTTATTTATGCACATTTAATTATTGTTCTATAATATGCATTATATATTGTTCATCTAACTCATTAACATTTCTAACAATTCTGATATTAACTTATATTCTGCCATTTTATTATTTGTTATTTATTTTGATTAATTTATTTTATTTTTGAACTAATATTTGTGTTTTGGTGATTCTTTTGTTAGTTTTTGTATTTATCATATTGTTTGAATGTGTAAATGTGTTGAAATAGTTGAATATGTTTGCTGTAATTTTTGAGTTCAATATTATATTTATCCAAATGATTTCTAATAATTTTATTAATGTTGATTTGTATTTATTAAATGGTAAATGGGAATATATAATGGGATAAATGGGTAGAATGTACCTTAGAAGGTTTGTAATCTTTTCTCCTCCCTCCTTCTTTGTGGATGTTTAATTTTTATGTCAAATGGATGTTTAGATGATAATAATATGCTTGAATGACATCATTTTCAAAATTGCATAAAATGATTTTACATAACAAATTAAATTAATACCGTAATTAATAAATAATGAATATTCGGACAACTAAGAGGCCAGTTTTAGATCGGGCGGAATGGGTGCCAACACTTTCCCATATCCGTACCCAACTCCCAAACTAACTCTAGTTAAAATTGGATTAATTAATTCTAAAGAATTAATTAAACGAGAAATTTTTCCCATTTTAGTAAAATAGGGTGGCAACTCTAAACAATTTTTAAAACCTTACCAAAGTAAGGAAACCCTTTTTAAGGATTAAAATGGGATTGGATAAAATAATTTCTAAGAATTAAACTGAATCAAGCCCGTTTAATTTGGTTTACTCGAGTGACTCTCAAGAAAGCCATGAGATGTTGCGCGGAAGCCACGTTGTCCTCACTATGTTGACGATCTAATTGTAAAATCAAAGAAAGCAACTGACCACATCCACAATCTTCGAAAAGTATTTCAGCGTTTATGTAAATTCCAACTAAAGATGAATCCTTTAAAATGTGCATTTGGAGTCTCATCAGGAAAGTTTTTAAGGTTCATTACGAGACATCGAGGTATTGAGATTGGTTAGTTAAAAATTGATGCAATCCTTAAAATGCCAGAACCTCACAATAGTCATGAACTTAAAAGCTTGCAAGGAAAGTTGGCATACATTTAGAGGTTTATTTCAAATCTAGCAGATCGACGTTAGCCATTTAGTCAACTCATGAAAAAAGGTGTTCCTTTTGAATAGGATGAAGCAAGTAGTAATGCTTTTGAAAGCATTAAAACATACTTGATGAATCCACTCATTCTCAAAGCGCCGATACAAGGGCATCCTCTCATCTTGTATATTGCTGCTGAAGAATGTTGATTGGGAGATTAGCACAAGAAAATGATGAAGGAAAGGAAAATTCATTGTATTATCTAAGTAGAATGCTAATTGGTGCTAAGTTGAATTATTTACTAATTGAGAAGATGTGTTTAGCACTAATATTTGCCATAAAGAAACTGAGGCATTACTTGCAGGCACATTCAATTCGGCTGATTTCACGTGTGATCCTATCAAATATTTGATGGCCAAACTAATCTTATCCAAAAGGCTAGTGAAGGGCTCTTTTTCTCCAAGAGTTTGAGATCACATACATCCCATAAAGAGCGACAAAAGGGTAAGCCCTTGCTGATTTTCTTGCAAACCATCCTATTCCTGATGATTGGAAGTTCTCCAAAGATTTGCCGAACGACGAAATTTTCCTTATTGAAGTTCCACAACCTTGGAGAATGTTCTTTGATGATGCATTAAGTCAAATGGATGTAGGAGCCGAATTTGTTTTCATCACTCCAGAAGGAGAAATCTTACGTTTCGCATTCAACTTAGTTGAGAGGTGTTCAAATAATGTTGCAAAATATCAACCGTTGGTACTTGGCCTAGAAGTGGCGATTGACATGGAGATATTTAACTTAAGGATATTTGGAGATTCAAAGTTGGTTATCAATCAAATATTTTGCTTTTATGAAGTAAGAAAGCAAGAATTGTTGCCTTACTTTAACTATGCTGCTAAGCTTCTCTCCCAGTTTCAAAGTCCTTCCATTGAACATGTGTTGAGAAAAGAAAATTGCAAAGCTGACTCTTCAGCTAAGTTAGCATCAAATTAGGATTATTAGATGTAGAAGCAAAAGTGCCAGTGTGTCAAAGATAAGTAATATCACCTATTGAAATACCCCGAAACTTTTATTTCAAAATTATTTTCCATTTAAATTTAATCGTTAAATTTTGTAGCCAATAATATTACGCCACGTAATATTTATTGGGATCGAAAAATCATTTTTGGTTCGCTCTAAATTTTTCGATTAAAGATCGGACCAATTATTTTACCAAATTATACTCAAATCGGATATTTTCGAAAAATACTGTGCGTCATTATTTTTTTCTCCCCGGCAACTTACCTTGGACGGTTTGTTTTATTTAATTATTAAAACTTTACTATTTTTGTTTTTATATAATAATTTAAAAAATATATATATATATATATATTTTTTTTAAGGAGTGTCGTCTCCTTCTTCCTCACTGCGCGATACCTTCTCTGCCTTCTCCCTGCACAGCCAAGCACCACTGCCTCTCTCTCTTCCTCCTCCACTGCCTCCAGCCACCACCGCCTCCAGCTCCTCCTTTCTTCTTCTTCTTCTTCTTCTT
>CANUEP010063284.1:0-52956 GCA_947857235.1 Jatropha podagrica | reverse complement strand
GTAAATTACTTGCCTCCTTATGGAAATTTAACCACTCTTAATTTGTGATCTAGCTTTAATAAGTGACATAAGACGGTGCTCCGGCACCGATTGTGGCATCCGTCGTCTGGTTCTTCGGGATTAGGCGGCGGGTGTTACATACATCATGGGTCAGTGTCTTATCTCAAAGCCCTCACAAAAATATGAGCTGAGTCAAAATAAAAAAAAAAAAATCCTACCCTATCAAGACAAGTCCGGCATGCACCGATGAGCTAGGCACCTCGTTTGTGCTACTTTGAATGGATGTCTCTCAAGTCATCTAAGTCCTCTGGGCTAGCCTATTGGGCAGAGCCTAGGATCATCTGAGTCATCGCTTGAAGTCTAGCATCAATCTCCCAAGTTAGAGTCACTTTGTGCTCTTTCTCCCGATCGCCATGCCCGGCTATCCACCAAGCCTCGTAAGCAGTAGTCTTACCTCCAAAAACTCCAACCTATACTACGTGAGCCTCCTTTGACCAACTACCCAGTATAGACACAGTAGCCTTGGGAGAAATCACTATATCATAGAAAAGAGCTCCAGCTGGTGGCAACCCCTTTGTGTGTCCCATTTGTCTCATTAACTTGAAACTCGGATAAAATGTAATATGGTCCAAACAAAGCAAATAAGCTATTTGGAACCCAACCAATCAGAGTAAAAACCTCCTAATCTCATACTAATAACACCTATATAAGATCTCATCCGGTCTTAAAGCCAACAACCACTATAGCCACTCATCCGCTAACCCGAGTCTCATTCCAACTCATTTTGGATAGATATTGTGATGGCTCATAAGGATGATGAACCCTCAAATGATTGCTCAACTAGACCTACAAAACCAGGCATTACACAAAAAATACAGAGATAAATCAGGCATTCACATGCAGAACCCCTACCAAGTAGACTCAGTTGTGTTCCAATTTAAACACTTAAGCCTTTCTCTTAAAGCATGCAAGATAAGAATTTTCCCCCACTGTCCAAATCCAAAATAAGTACTAATATGCAATTGCTTAGATAGTACGGTTATTCAAAACCTAAGCCTTTTTTAGAAAAGCAACTTAACTAGAACCAAATCCACTAAGCTAGTTTGAGAATGCCTACCTGAAGCAAGATTAGGCTAGCTGACCAGACCCCATCCACTCTATAAGCTCAATCGAGGCTCAGGGTGGTCTCAGCCAAAGCCATGTTGGCTATCCGGCTCCTCACTCAGTCTAAGCACTAGGTCAGCCACCCTTAAATCACTTCAACTAATCGAGCAAGTCATTATGCAAGTGCTCGCATAACAGAAAACTAAAGTCCATGCCCTAAACCTCTAAAAGTCCAAATCCACAAAATTGATTCGGTCTAGGTACCTCTCAATAAGCCCAACCAAAGTAGCTTGATCATATACCAGAAGCTCGCTAGCCTCCTTCAGGATAAGACCAAAATCTTCATAATGCCACCGGAGCCCCCTTCCAGTCAATATCCAATAATGCCACAAACTCCTCGTATGTCGGACACATCTCGTCATAGTGTGTACCAAACTCAAGTATGTGAGCCTATGGATCCTATAAATGTAGACATGCGTCTAAAAAGGCCCAATCAATTGAAAAACCTCTTAAAGTAATTAGAGAAGCCACGCCATATAGGCTCAAATTAATTTTCTTGACCTTTTCGAACTTCATGGTCCACTTTTGCAAGCCATAATCGATGAACATCTCTATTTTTCGTATAAGTGCGTGAAATATCAGAAAAGTCGGGCTCCGAGATGAGAAACTACACCATTTTAAGGCCTTGAATAAAGTATGTATGGAATCCCAACTACCTGCCTATAAAAGTGCAGTGGCACTGATTTGCCCATTGGTACTAGTCAGTATGGCAGTGATACTGATTATGCTTATTGATGGAGCCTCAACCGGTATTGATTCAGAGGTCCTTGGTGTTGGCCAGAGGCACCTCGGTACCATTTTGCCTCCCTCATCTTTTTTCCCCTAAAACCTCAAATTTTCCAAAATTTCCCAATTTTTTTAAGAAAGTTGATGAATTTCTCCAAAACAACAAGTGAAAACTCCAAATTCTCCAAATCAACCATTTTTGGAAAAATTGCTATTTTTCATGCCACAAGACGAATAACCCTATCACTCAAAAAAGCTGGTACTCTTAACTCGCAAACTAAGTATTTTTTTTTCAAAGGTTAATCTTGTTAACCCGAGCCTAAAACCTTTGAAAAACAAGTACCAAAAAGTCAAGAGAAAATTCAAAATTGTCAATCATACAACATGCATATAAATTTTATCCCCTAACTGTGATCTTCAAGTCAAATTCTCAGAGTGATAAATAGGGGAACTAGTGCCAATCTTAGTTAAAATAAGGTGACCAGCATTAAAGGAAGAATAAAATAGGGCAATCAATGGTAAATTAGATCTAATAGCACTATCAATGCCAAGATTGGAATAAACAAGAAACTAGAGAAGCTTATGAGAGCAGGGCAACTGGTGTCAATATCAAAAGAATATGGAAATCAGTGCCATAATCAGAATAATAGGACAACCAATGCCAAAATCATATCAAACAGGGCAATCGATGCCAAAGATCAGAATTAACAGTGTAGCCAGTGCAAACATCAAATAGTCAGTGTCAAAAGTAAAAAAAAAAAATCAAGCACCCATTGTAAAATTCCAAAAATAGGGCAGTCAATGTCAAAGCTCATTCAAAATAATGCATCCAGTAAAAGATAAGCAATTGATGCAGATCTCAGAAATTCAGGCAAATCAATGCATGAGTAAGAAATTCAAGCCGTCAGTGCAAAATAAAGAAGAATAAGTAGAAAAAATGTATGAAAGAATAAAATTTGATAATTTGATAAGTAAAAACTGGCTAAGTTTTTACAAAAGAAGGTAACTATTGAGTTAACGTCAACCTAAAAAGAACTACAAGGTTGGTACATAGACCACTAAAGCTTAAAATTAAAGGCTTATAGAATAAGAAAAAATAAAAAGCATTAACGCAATAGGCCCAAATCATCAATGGCATCAAAGCTCCTCAAGAAGCTTTTGGGGTCAAGTCCTTCGACAGTGCCCCTCAGAGCTAGCTAACCGTGGTGGTCGTCCCCTAACACCAACTTGGGGGTGGCTGCATATTTAAACACCAAAATTCAAGCTAGTTGATTGCATAAAAAAAATAAAGGAATTGAACAAGCCAAAAGAATAAGAAAATACCGGCACGTCCTCCAAGTACACTGGCTAGTGCTCCAAGACATCCTATAGCAAGTAAGTGACCATGGCATTTGCGACAACATATCTCATATGATACATGCTTTTGATAGTCAAGTTGGGCACTGGGTGAGTAGTAATCCTATGGCTTGACATAGAATTTGGTGCCAGAGATGGGGCCCAATCTTGCTCACTTCGATGAGAAGGAGGATAGGTTGGAGAGGTGTTCCCACTCTGCTCGGTCTCACATAAGGGTGAATAGGTTGTTATTGGTGATTGTGGATCATTTTGAGAAGGTTGGGTAGGAAACAACTTACTAGAAGAGAAGATTTAAGAGGGCAAGGAGAAGAAGGTGTGAGGCAAATGGGCCACGCCCTCCTCTATTTATACAAAATAAAGGTGACATGCCTTGCCCTTGCCGGGGAGATCAGACTTTTAGGACTCATTTGGACTCAAAAATTTGCATTATTTTAGCCAAAGCAACCATAACAGATTTCCAAACACAGCGATACCTTCTTATGTGATAGGCACTTATAGAAAAGAGCAAAAAAATTAGCCAAACTAGACTAGATCCAAAAAATGTTCTAAAAATCAGGTGAGATTTTCATAAGATGTTCCTAAGATCACCACGACTTGTCAGGTATGATTTTCAAGCCAAAATTTCATTCAAAAGTGTTGAAATTGGGGGTCCAAAAGCAGAAACCTTGTTCAGCTTTAATCTTTCGGATGGGCAAAACTATTGACCATAATTTCAACACTCAGTTCTAGGAAATTTTACCATGGTTCCAATGATAAGAGAATCAACTCAATCGAACATTGTTTATGCCTTGAGAAGACTCTTGAAAGCCTGAAAGCCCTAAAATAAATGAACAGGGGTAGGGCAGTAATTTTGCCATGATCAATGATGTCCTACCCAGCGGTGAATCTGATCAGCCTCAATTCAGCACTGATTCTAGATCTGATGGGCACCTCAATCGAATCAACTTCCTTGTACCAATTTCAAGGAGGTCAGTACCATCACGTAAATGCCTGGCATCCCCTTGGCCTATAAGAGGCATAACCCCCCCCCTCATTTTCCATATCTTTTGTTCCTTGATTGAGTTCTTCTCGAGCTTCAACTACTCAAATTCTCCATTTTATGAACAGTTCTAACACCTTATAGTCCAACTTTGCTCTCCTTCATTAGTTGAGCCAAAGCCCGACTTGGATCTCAAAAGTTGATCATTTTGACTTTCAATCGTGCTTTGTATTCCTTAAACTAAAGCTACTAGTTAATTAATTTAATAATTAATCAATAATTTGTTAATTAATAATATTGTAAAGAACTATAATAAGGTCCTCATTCCCATCCTATATTATTTTAGAGAGAGACTTAACCTCTATTGGTCATTTAACAACATGGAGCTCTACTCGGGCCGTGTGATGAACCTTAGGATATAAAAACTCTTAACTCAAACTCTTATAAACTGTCAAGCCTGATCTATCTAGCACTTGAAATGCTTTAAGCCTAGTTCGTCTGGTAAAACAGTCAAAACCAGTTTTCAACTCAAAGTTCGGTCTATCCAACACCCTATAAGCCCACTCATAAAGTGACACCCTCAAAGCCCTACCATCTCAATCGATGGTAGAACTTCATGTGGCCTGATCCTTATAAAAATGATGTACAAAGGCATGACCTAGAATCCTCGATAAATGAGGCTAGAGTTAGGTTCCCCTCTAAACCGCACATTATTATTACTCTTAGTGCACTATATTTCTGATATTGAATTTGTATCATCATGCATTTATAATTGTTATCATTGCAAATAATATTTTGATCTATCAATTAGTACCCAAACCACCGATTCATATTCAAAAGAAATTGAAAACCTAGTCACCGAAGCGAATGATTTGAGGCTAGTGCATTTTGTCCTAAAAGGCAAACTGAAAATGAAGCCCATCATGAGGTTTTTTCCATAATTATTTCACCAAAAATAAAAACAAATTAAGGTGGCAACTTGAACACTTCACACACTGTCAAAGCACTCCAAAGACCTAACACAAAACACATAAGAGCTAAACCAAGCTATAATCAAACAAAAAAGAATTGTAAGGAGTTCCTACCAATTCCATGATGAACCGACCAGTGGGCCTATTTGGATTAACTCCGTCCTTTGGATATTTCCCATAGCGCTTGGTTGGAGGGCTCACAAGCATGTATGTAGAGACTATGACTCACTCTATATAACACTAGGAGTAAGTCCATTTGATGCCTTCAGTTGTGATATTTGAAAAAAGGCTGCCCAATCCTCAATGGTATCTCTAGTCAAGTGATGGTGGTGTCAGATGTAGTCTCTCATCCTGTAGTCACACATTAAATTGTTTAGTGGTAGGTCCCCCACCTGAAGCTTCTCGTAAGCCCATAACTGTAGATGTATTCAAAACAAAATAAAAATAAAAAACAAGAAAAAAAGCACATTAAGTTAAAAATCCACAAGGGCAGTTGAAGCAAAAGTTGGAGCAAGCAAATATGATGAAAATAATAAAAAATGAAAGCAAGGCTCACTAAGTTAAAAATCCATAAGGATGGCTTAAGTAAAAGTTATAGGATAATAAAAAAACAATAATAAAATGCATTTACTTGTAGTGGATGTGGGCTCCCCATCAAACCCAGCTCAGAATCTAGATCCTAGGCATAGTCTCCCAGCCAAGTCTTTGTCTTGGTAAGAATAAGCAAAAATGACATATGTCGTTTAACCATTTGCTTGCTGTGTGAACTAGTTGAAGGCTGCCATAGCCCTTAATGCCACTTAATAATAGATACTGGCTCAAAATGTAAAAGCAGACAAGTGGAGCCAAGTGCGAACTAGCATGGTCCGTCTCTAAAGTATGCTTCACCAATGGCTGAAGGGGTATGGTGCCAGCTCCATGCTCATAAGTGGGTGTCTTATAAGCTGAGAAGCCAAATATTGAAAGAATTGAGGAAGTTGGATCAATATCAAGCTGAGGCTCCATAGGTATTTCTTTAGTCATGACTATACTCCTAGCAATAATACTCTACTCTTCAAACAATGGATGGATCTTAAAGTTATTTTGCTAAAATAAGTTGTTTGAACAGTTAAAATAGTTTATCAACCATTGAAAAAATTCGAGTTGGACCCAAACATTTTGATAATAACTCAACCAATTCAACTCAAAGGACTAAAAGTGTATAACAATCTTCCTGAGTGAGCCTATAAAATAGTCTTGCATATATGGGCACCCGAGTTTGATCCATGAAGAAGTAAAGGTGGAATGGAGTGCCTAAGGGTATTTTCTATATTAGAGTTGCACTTTTTTTTGAAAGAAATGAGCTTTTGAAGCATGTTTGTACCTTACAAGCTTTTATAGCAAAAATAAAGGACGAAATTGACAATTGTCAACAACCATACTAGTAGTTGCACATGCCACTATCTGTGGTGCCAGCCACAGTGATAATGGTGCACGCCACTTTAGTCCTGACAGTAATGGTTTTAGGGGTTTAGCTATATCTTTGATTCATAAGCTCACAAATGATTTCAACATTATTTATAAAATAAGCACACGTATTATAAAACTCAAGAATAATGGAGAAATCAATAGCTGCTTTGATAGAAATAAAATAATGTTCAAAATCTTTTATAAAATAATATTATCGTCAAATTTATGTCCTATCTAGAAAGACAAAAAAGGAAAACAAAGAGTAAGAAGAAGAAGCACCACTGCATTACGACATGTATGAGGTCATCGCCTCTGAGTTTTCACTCTCATCGTCGACTTCTCTGATCACAACTGACCTATGATTGGGTCCGACGTCGCCACTAGCTTTGCCCATAGGTGTCCCAATCTTGACTTCTCTGCGCTACCTCAGCCCTTTTGCATTCATGAGAAACATATTAGCATTGCATACCATGCATACATCACATTCATGGCACATTCTATTTTTGTGTTGTTTTCACATACAAAAATATGCTTATCGAAGAGCCATGCCACAATAAGCCTCATATCTTTAGTAAATAATGTAGTCCTTGCAACTTAAGCCTTACATGTAATGCCCTCATTTTTGAAATTTATGAGTAATAGCTTACTAGATTTCTCATTAATACCAAATTGGGTTTGTTATGATTTTTCAATTTGGATATTTTTATGATTATTGAGTCTATATGGTGATTCATGCATCCCTTGTTATTTGTGTGATTCTCCATGCATAAAATGATTTCTAGATTGCGAATTATGAGGTTGTGCTTTATGAAGCCTTATTATTGAATTTAATGTGATACAATCTAATTTCACCTAGATATTTAGAATTGGGATTTAAAAATGGGATAAAATTGAACTAGGAGCATTTTTGTTTAATTGATGTGATTTTTCCAATTTATTTAGCATTAAAATCATTAATCTCGTATTTATTATCAATTGTTGGAATTTGATTTTGAAATATGATTTATTGATAACTAAAAGTGTTAAAGGATTATTTGTTAAAATATAATTTTAATTATATTTACGGTTAATCTACTATGGATGCTTTATTAAATGGGTTTTTATTAAATAAGTGGACTTATTTGATTATGGGTCATTTTGTGTGATCCATTTTGTGTAATTTAAAAAAAAAAAAAAGAGAAAAGAAAACCTATTTGCTACCCTAAATCTAATAAAAAGTGGTCAACACTCTCATTTTAAATGAGAGTGCTACCACCTTCAAACACACACACAAGAGAAAAAGAGAGAAAGGGAGAGAAGGGAGAAACTCTTCTTCCATTCCCATGATCTCCACCATGGAAACCTGAAATCAAGCATTAAATTGAGAGTTAGTAATATTAGAGTAGTGATTTAAGGTTCAAGTGGGATGTGATCATGGAAGGCATGATAAGGGCAAAGGGAAGGCATGATTGTGAAGTTGAGTTGCTATTACGCGATCTGAGGTTTGTACTCTGCAAATATATGTTTTCTTTGATTTTATTTATTAGTGTTTGCGATCATAGCATCATTCTTTTCTCATTTATGGATTTCGAGAATAGATGTTTTTAAGTGTAAAATTGAAAATTTGTATATGTATTGCATGAGTTGATAAATTTTGATGCTGAATGTGTTGTTGGGTGGGTTTCAAACTCATTTTTCAACCCTTAACATTTTTCATCTGTACTTGAGCCCTTCATAAAAGTTTTAACTCTATTTCTTAGGTTTTCAAAATATCTTTTTGTGTCTAATTTGGGTACCCGTAGCTCAAGTTGTGATCTAAATACCAGAATTGGTTCTGTCATGGACTAGACTTGTATATTCATATTGTTGGCTCATTTTGACCACTAAGATGTTTAGATTTTGACTAGTGTCCTTTTAGGTTTACTTATTAGCTTTCCAACACATCTTCTTGTGTCTCATTTGGATGCCTATAACTTAAGTTATGAATTAAATACTAAAACTAATTCTAGCACAAAGTGCTGCCATGCCCAAGCCATGGAAATTTTAGAGACCATGCCCAGGCCGTGGACTCCCCTGACTCTCAAAGTGTGATTGTGTATCTTTGACCTTCTAATGATGCCTAAACACTCTAAATGCATACTAATGTATCCTTGATGTGGTCATCTTTAGAATCTTCCTTAAATATGACTAATATATCATCCAAAAGTTAAATAAGAACACATAAGATAGAAACCATGCTTAGTTGATTTTAATTGAGAGTTATTACTTGATTGTGCTAGTTAATATGACCTAAGAATTGAATGTAAGTCCGAATGTAACAAATTGGTAACTTTGGTTTAATATTAGATTGCGAAATCAAATTGAGGAATTTAGTTAAATGGTAATGATTTGATGAGTTGATTATCCTGATGATCTATTCAATTCTAATGTTATGTGTTGCATGATTGCATGATGAAATAAACATTAACTAAGGTGGGTGGTGATTGGTCTTTCATATAATATGAGCTAAACTTGGAGTCTGATAGTATGCTTACTTACATAATATAATAAGATGTTAGAAGACACACTCGAACTTTGCTATTGTAATGTTCATTTGCTTGACCTATGGACTACCATGAACTAAGTGCGTGAATTTGACTTGATAATACCAATTTGGAATTATGTCATAGAAGGCTTAATGTTGTGCACCACGTATGCTTACCTGCTTTCTATCTTAAGTGATATTGGACTAAGACATATATGGATTAGTGCTACCTTAATCAAATGACTTGAACTATTTATTTTATGTACATGAGAATGAATGTTCTAGATTTTTTTATCGTTACTTGAAAATGGAATTAAACTGAAACAACCTAAAAGAATTAATGGGCTCTTACTGTGGCTTTGGTTGAGTAGTTGCTAGAATACAGTTATCTATTAATGAAATAAAGCATGTTATGAGATCTAATTTGGATTATGCTACGATTATTGTGACACATGGGGACCTTCGAGTTCCTTTATGTATAATGAGGTTAAAGACGCAATTAGGTATGTCTATGAATGCTTGTGATGCTATAGTTGAAATTTTGAGATTCTATCTGTGATTGGACTCGGATACAATGTAAAGAACTACAACTAAATGTATAGGCCCCTATTATGTACTTGGTTGAATAGTTGTATGAATGTGGTTATATTGATACTGATATACTGAGCATGCTACTGATTCCTAAATTTGAGCTATGATCATATGCTGGACACAAAGTGTCCCACTCAGGTTGCGGATGCACACCAACTTTCTGTAAGCTTATGCCACCATTCTGTAGGATTCTGCCTAATATGTTCTGGTGGCTATTATGCCATTCTAATTTTGAATTTGATACCTTTTCTACTTCTGTTTCTTCTAAGTTACTAATAAAGCTCATAAATAAAAAGATTTAAAGAACGTGACTGATATCATACTGTAATAGCGTGTGTTCTGAAATATTTCTTTATTTGTACGTATGTTCCAATGATATTCTGATCTAACAATGACATTGACAGCATTATGATTTGTCAACGACACTAAATAATGTTTTGATTTAGAGTTGAGACTATCACCCATTTGTTTTGGTACATATTCTGATGATATCCTAAATAATAGATATGCTCTGAATTTATCTAATATGGAATATATTTTGAATTTATTCTGATGTAGTTTATGTCTTAATGACGTTTTAATGATGTGTACATTTCGAAGATGAAGAAATATGACCATTAATACTTAAATGTATCTATATCTCATATTAAGTTTTGAATAGCACCCTTGAGATTACTTAACTGCTTGCTACGTTAATAAACACCTATATGAGTTTGCTCTTATATATATTGATTTTCTATAAATGCAAGTAAACTTGTATATGAATTGATTATGTGTTTTTGGTCTAAAAACATGGTGTGAAAATGTGAACATATCCACTCGTACTGTGAGAAATTGTTATAGCAGGCAACATGTATACTTTGGCATGGTATAGATATTCACATTATGTCATATGCTCTAATGCCATGCATGTCTTGATTATAAATGATATTGCATGATTGGTTTAGAAATAAGTTGCCTTTGTGGACTATATTGTAATACATACTATATATATATATATATATATATATATATTGATAGTGTGTATGGTTTCAATGAACCATACAAGTATTATATGTGATGCATATATATTGTTGAGTACCACTAAGTTTTATACTCAGCACAATGTTTTTTTTTTTTTTAATTTCCGTAGGTTGAAGATTTGTTTGCTGTGGATCTTGAGTACAAGTGTCTAGAGAGAAGATCTTCTACTTCTAGACTAGAGTGTGAGTCTATACTATAGACTTGTGGCATGTGTAGTATAGACTTGAGGCATGTGTTAGATTTTAAAAAATGAGAGCATTGGTTTGTGTGGGGTTTATATATTATCTAAATGCAATTGTGCTAGTTCTTTGAATTCTTTGAGGATTTTTTATTTGTTCCACTTGGACATGGACTTGGACTTTTATTTTGATGTTGAACTTTCGATATTTTTGGATTTACTAGTATTGGATTTGAGGATAGTTCCTCTTAAAAATTGTTTTATTGAATTGGAATGTTAAATATGTATAAAGAACTTCTAAGGACTTTACTATCATTTCGATAATGTTTTATTGATTGGTTTATTCATTTCATTTATTGGGTCTCCAAAGGGAACACTTGAGATTTTCTGAATGAGGTGCCTAACTTTTCAGAAATGTTTATTGGGTTCCCACTACTGTATTTAAAGGTTTTAAATTTTCCCCGAATTATTTAGGTAAATTTGGGTTAATAAGACTTCCGCTGTACATTTTAAAGGATTTGTAAACTGAGCATTTAATTACTATATTATGTTTTCACTGATACTAGTTCTGTACTAATAAGTAAGCTTGTACGTCCCTCCGGCACAAAAAGCAACATCTCCTGTTCTGGTCCTGCAAGATCGAAAAGGGGGTGCTACATTACAGCTTCATTATAGTCCTCGATCGATACTTGAAGAATAAAACAAAGGCATTAATCAATAAAAAAAGCTAATAAAATGAAGACATTAGTTTTCATGAGTTAACAATAGACTTACATGAGTGGACCCAAGAAAAATTAACCAGTAAGGGCTTACAGTGTGCGTATCGAGCATGCCTTACAAAGGCAATCCTGTGTGTACGGATATAAAAGTAAATGAAGCTTTTGGAGCATGCCTCAGCTTACCAACCACAATAGCGGTGTCCGATGCATCAATATCAGAGTCCCTCCTAAGGCGCTTCCCGCTCTACTTCAATAATAAAGTATGGATGATAAGCAATCAAATAATGCACTAGGCAAAGTATAGAAACTAAAGGGGTACTCATCAGAGAAGGGGTAGCTCCTTGATCTTCTATCACCTTTTTTTCTTCCTTTAGAATCGGATTATTGTTAATAAATTGAGGTACTCTTATCAGCAGTTAAGTTCGAGCAAAAACCTCATAAGCTCTAAGAATAAAATCAGCTAGATGCTTGGCGGCCACAATGCTGGTCTACGCTATAGCAACCATCTTGCCCTTAATCTCTCGAGTAGCCATCATGAAGTAAGGGACTCCATATAGTATGCTCTTCTGTGCAGCACCAAGCTCCCTCTCATTTACGCTCTCTCTGAGGTAGAACATACCGTGAAAGAGAACGAGCAAAAGCAACCTGCTTTACTGGTATGGGATAGCTACCTGAACAAAGTCCAAAAACCTGGCAAGTTGACCCCATGGATATTTCTAGATCTAGAGAGGGACAATGAACAATGATTAGCATGAATTAGAGAAGTGAATCAAGTTTAAGAATCTCAAAGAAGACTTGCAATGGTCCATTGCAAGCCATTCAGCATCTATCAGGACACAAATGGGTCAAAGGTGGTGTAAGCATATCTCTTGCTATATCTCCATGCTTGACCTAGAAGCAAGGTCGTCTCACCAACACTAGCGTCAAAACCAGAAAGTCAAGGAATAGGTAGTATCCAATGGTCACATGCCAAGATCTACATCACAATGTAAAATATAATAATGAAAAGGGGAAAGCAAAAGCAAACAATGGGCAATAACAAAGAAAGAGATGAATAAAACAAGCAACTAAGAGTAGAGTGTACAATTTACCTCTATGACATTCCAGTAGCCAATCTTCAAACGATTATCTCTCATGTAGAGGTCCATACTACAATAAAAGAAAGATAGAGCAATAGCCCCCCCAGTTATATTGCCCCATCACATCAAGGTCCTATAATAGGGGCAATAGAGTCAAATTCACCATTCGTATGATTGGTGATGTAATAGTCCATTTTTCAGTGTCGGTAATAGTGATTTATCAGTCTGTGAATAGTACCATCAGTCCGAGACTTAGTATTATTTTGATCCGAAAAAATTACTATACATGTCTAATATTTTATTTAATATTTTTGGAGCATGTTTGTATGATTTAGGTAGGTCAAAAATATTTTTTGAATATTTTGGAGAATTAAGGTATTTAATGAATAGTGTTTTCTAGTGTAGTATGTTAAGGAATAATTGAGGAATTATTTTTATGGAATTAATTTAATTAATTGGTGGAGTTAAATAATAATTTAGAGGAGAATTATTTGATGAATATTTAGAGTCGTTAGATGAGAATACTAGAGACTTGATCATAACCACTCGTTTGGCATAAAACTAAAAAGCCAAGTTTGACTTTTCTACTTAAAAGCAACATTATTCCATCATCTGCTTCCTCCCTTCTTCACGCCACCTTCTCTCTCTATTCTCCTCTATTTTCTTCATTTTCTCTACCTCTCTAAACTACCTCAAATTTCATGAATTAAACCAAATATTAGTGAATAAACCTTAAGAAAGCAGAAGAAGAAGAAATTGGTGATTAGAAGTAAAGGAATTTGGAGTTACTACCCAAGTAAGTAAGTTGTGATTTTTGAGTTTTGTGAATTAATAAGTAGAATTCATGGTTAGGAAATGTTATTGATGCATTAAATCATGCTCCATCTCTTTCATTTACGATTTCTTGATTTTAATGTGAATTTTTGCTACTTTGAAGAAGTTGGAGAACCTTCTTCAAAAGGGAAGGAGAAATCTAAGAATTGAGGCTTTCCAAGCTTCTTAAAGCTTGTTTAAGAGGTTAATGCATTAATATTCACTTTCCCCTTCCATTTCTTAAACTTTTCAATTTTTGGGTTTAATTGTGATTCTGAGGATTTTGTATGTTTTGGTTAAAATGTTGGATTTTGGTTGTTTAAACGAGTTCTTGAATGATTTCTAAGCATGAAAGAATACTTGAATGATAAGAGAAAAATCTCTCTCCCCTTCACCTAAAGCTGGCCGAACCTCCCTAAGAGGATGGCTCTTTTGTTTTGTTTCTTGCTTTTGATTTCCTTTTATGTTAATGTGTCTTTGAATGGTTTTCTTCTAGTAAATGTAGTTATTTTGAAAAGAAAGCATTTTCCCTTTCATTTACAAGAGTAGTCGAACCTATGGTTGGTGAAGGACACTAAGTTTTCTTTCATTTCTATCTTTGATTTTGACTTAAATGAGTTTATTAATAAGCAATTTAATGATGGTTAAAACCTCTTTCTTGAATACAAATGTTTAAGAATTTTTCAAGACTTAAAGAAAGCTTGAAATGTGTAAAAATAAGTTTACAATACTAAATGTATTAAGCAAAAGTTTTTAACATTTTAACTAAGTATTTTTTAGCTTGAAATATGGTGCTTGATGGAAGGGAAACTCTTTCCCTTTTGATGGCCTAAAGAGGCCAAACCACCCTAAAGTGGTAAGGCATGTTTTCATTCCTTAAAAAACTTGATTTAAGTACTTTTATAGTATATTAAGTATATATGTTTTGAATGTGTCCACTTGAAACTTATTAAGTATGAAAAAGGGAGAAAATGGTAATATTTACAAGTTGTAAGTTTATGAAATTTTGTGAAGAAGATGATAAGTCATAGGATATTTTGTTTGAGTTGACTTATAAGAAATATGATGATTTAAGATGAAATGGATTTGTTTGGGCTCAAGTATGCATGGTTGAAATATGGTAAGATGAGATTTACTTTATAAGATGAGCATGCTCGGCTTTAATGCCTCTCTATTATGATATGAGCAATGATCATATGCTAGGGTTATCAGCCCTTCTGAATAAGCGGACGCGCTAATTATACTCTGGTGGAGCTTTCACAGGCCACATCTCTGTCTCTGATATCTCTGAAATCGAATCTGATTATATTTCTCTAAGTATACGTATGAGCCCTTAACTAAGAATAAATCATGTTTTGTTACAAGAGAAAAATGGAAATATATTAGTACTTATAGAAATTTTCTTATATTTGTCAAACTATGATTTTATGCTTAAGAACGAATTTACTTATGATTTCCATAATATATTTATTGATTTCTACACTTTGATATTTTGTATTTGATTTAAGTATTTTTAAGTTATGTTGTAAGTTTGTTTCTTAGACATTCTCTTTTATTTATTTATTAAGTTATTTAGCACCATTGAGTCTTTCACTCAGCACGTGGATTTTCATCACGCACAGGTTGTGAGCGGTGGATGCTACTTGAAGACTGGAGGCATAGCATCAGAGAAGAAACTGTGTTTTAGGGTAGGATATCTTTTGAGATGTAACTATGGCATTTATAAAAATATTGTAAAAGATTGAGATTACGTATATAGTTTGTAATTTAATGAGATTTGTGGTTAATTAAGATGTAATATCTTTATGTGAATTTGGTGTGTATGGTTAATAGTAATTAATTCATTGAATGAATAGTAATATAATATGTAATTTGTGGTTAATTAAGATGTAATATCTTTAGAACCTAAGTCGATTGATGTGAGTATTTAGAAGTGATGCATGATTTATTGAGTTGATTTGGAGTTTTGGAGTTTGGAGGAATATATATATTGGAAGTGTTTCTGTTTTCTTTGTGTGGCAAGTTGATTTTTAAGGAAAACTCTTGCAAATTTTTCTTAGGAATTTCCTTAAACATTGTTTTTTAAAAATATTTGTTGCCTCCTTATGAAAACTTAGCCATTTCTAATATATGATATAGGATTATTAAGTAAGATAAGACAATGCTCCGGCACCGAATGTGGCATTCGTCGTTTGGTCCTCCGAAATTGGCAACGGGTGTTACAGGTGAAGAGAGTGTTCACCAAAAAATAGAACATATAAGCTTGGGATCATATCTACCTCCATTGCCTCCACTTCTTCCAGAGGCATCTCCTAATGCTGAGAGAAGATGTTGTCGTATCGTATCTGCCCTTGAGTAATAGTGGGCTCAAGCTGATGGCAACTCTAAGGCTCCCTCATAGTCCCGCTCAACTCAAAGATTAAAGATGATTAAAAAAACAACTGACCATCCTCGGAATGGCAAGCTAGTAATAGCAGCAAAATCAATTAGAGCTATGGTCATCTCACCAATTGGAAGATGAAAGGTGCGAGTGGTGTCCATCCATCACTCCATCAGTGCTAGTATGCTCAAAGGCAAACTTAGCCCCTGGCAAAGTGTTGATGAACTATCTGAAACCAACCTCCTGGACATGGTCCTACACTCGCCTAAGTAACTAATTGAACCACTCATCAGCACAATATGCATTCTCGCCAATTTCCACGCATAAAATGCTCTTCTACAAAATTAACCAATGTATGTATATCCATCAATAGGTGTAAAGCTCAAAAATATGCATGATTATTGCAGGTTATAGAAGAAATACCAATAAGAAGGAGATATTACCACTTCAATGGCGCAAGGTACACGAAGTGGTGCCAGCCACTTCAATAATGTTGTGCATCATTTTGTAAGGCCCTCATGCCACAAGCCTAGCTTAATGGCTAACCTATAAAATCTAGATATGAAGTAGCACACACCATAGCTCATATGGCACACGCCATATGCAATGGCGTAGGCCACAACAATGCAAACGAACGCGAATCACGCTAAATAGTACAAATCTTCCTAGTTTTTTATTTCCAACCCATTATTTTGTGCTTCTAGTGCAATTCAAGTAGTCGAATCAAAAGAAAATAAAGAGAAATTTTAGATTCACCTCAGTTATGCCCAACAAAGGTGTCCGAGTAAATCTAGCCGAATCCTAATAGAATCACTTAATGAAAGCAAACTCTCCTTCAAGCGAATGTCGAAACTCAACTTTTCGAGTCATAAGATCTACAAAAGGACACCTTCGATAATCCAATTACCAATATCTTCAGCAACCATAAGGGTTCAAGAGAAGAGAGAGAGATAGAGAATCTTTTAAAAGCTTTTGAAAATAAAAGGTTGAAAGTGAAACCTAAAAGGTTTCCTTTCACCTTTATATGTAAGTGTTTTGCGCTCTTGGGCCCGTGTTAGCCTTCAGCCCAGTTGCTACAACACAGCTCTTATGCTTAGCCGACAACCCAACATGGCTTGCCACCTTAACAAGGGCATCACCTCTGGTCATAGTTAAAATTCTAGGCGAACAAGTAAAAATTTTTCTTGTTTTACATACCATAGGACACTTCATAATAAAATTCATATAATTTCATGCAAAGTCATGTAATTCACATATTTTCTTGCAAAGTCATGTAATTCAAAAATTTTCTTGCAAAGTCATGTAATTCAAAAATTTGTACAAAGTCATGCATTTTCATATAAGCACGCTTTTTCAGGCTCTATCACAGAACCTTTGTTACTAATATTAATTGGCCAAAGGCCTTTTTTCCTTATTAGTAAAATTATTTCTTATAGGACTGTCCAAAGGGATGCATTTCAGAGTCAAGCCGTTTAAAGAACGCACCCATCCAAAGTGACACCCGTTCAAAGTGACACCCGTTCAAAGTGACACATTTTAGATTAGCACCGCCAAATGGTGCAATCATTCGCAAAAGTCACTAATCATCATAATGGTGCAAATTTTCTACCCCTCCCATCAAAAGTGAAACCCTTCTAAAGCGACGCGTTCCATATCAAGTTATCCATAGTAGCACACCTCTTGAACAAATCATCAAAACTAGCATTTACTTCAATTCAAGTCATTCAAAGAATGCATCTGTCCAAAGTTACACCCATCTAAAGTGATACATTTTAGAACCAAACCATTCAAAGAATGCACTCATCCAAAGTGGCAACCTTCCAAAGTGACTCATTTTATAAAAGATTTCATTGTCCAAAGTGACGCATTTCATATCAAAGCGGCCAAAATGGTGCATTCCTCCACAAAAGACGTCAACAACCATTATATTGCAATTCTTCCTCCAAACCCTACAAATATGGCACTCTACATCAGCAAAGCTACCAAAATGGCACAATTTCCTCATCTAAGCCATTTAAGCAATGCAATCAATCCAAGGGATGTTGACCCTATCTTTCCAAACTCAACATTTTTCTTTAACAAGCGTTAGGTAAATATTTCTTACTTGTGCATCCACTTTACACTTTGATGACATCTTGCTTAAAAAGCAAAATTTCATCAAAGTAAGGGCAAATTGTAGAAAGTCAAATTTTACCCCAAAAGGAATCAGTGATGATAACCTATTTTTTTCTAACATAAAATTTGGATGTATTATCACTCTGATTCTTGGAATGATGATCTACGTTTAAGAAAAATGACTTATTTGAGTTTGCAGAGGCTTCATAGTGAAACCAAGCCCAAGAAGCACCTTGGTGGGATGCATCGTTCTCCGTGCCACCCAGATTGGTTTAGTAAAAATGGACTTGGGCCAATTTTAGGGCCTATCAGTGGCACTTGCCAACTAAGCCCTAAAAGGCCACCTTATCTCCCTGTTTTCCTATGAATAGAGGAAGGGTTTAAGAGATAAAAAAATGAGGTTTTGAATCACAGAGGGAAACTCTACTGTTCTTGTTTCTCAAAACTTTGACTCAAAGCAACATTACATAATTCTTGCTTGGATCAATTGTTTAATCATTCATTTTTGTTAAAAATCCCTTACATTCTATGATCAAACACTCACAAACAATCTTATCTAAACAAAACTCAGATCATCTAACATGGACTAAACATTTGGGTTTGTTGGTTCTATTTCGATAAAATCTTTAGATTCTCTCCAAAATTAGGTAACCTCTAAGGTCCCCTTCATTTTCTTTATCTTTTTCATCTTCTGGTGCAATAAAAACACCATCTTCACATTGTTTGTGAAGGAAATTATGATCAATCAAGTTCTTCTAACTATGCTAGAACGGTGCATGTTGTAGAGTAATAACACCCTGCCATTACGTATGGCGCATGCCACTAAGGCTAGCCAAATAGAATAATAAAATTACTTCTGGCCTTCTAATCATGGCAAGACATGCACACCACTACGTATGGCACCCGCCATTTCCAGTGGCACACGATCTTCATTTCAAACCCTTAAGCCCTTTAATGTAGTAAAATAACCTTGATTTAGGATTCGTTCGAGTTTAGAACTAAGTCATTTTGCTTCGATTGTGATTAAAACTTATATATTTTCCCAATAAATGGAATAAAAATAAGAAATAGGTGGTGATCGTTGTATTTGTTGATCACCCATGATGAACATCAAAGTCTTTAACCTAAATCTTGTGTTAACATTTAAATAATTCCTTTCAATTTACTGTCTTTTATTTTTATACAAGTTAAATTCTTGTCATTTACATTTTTAAGCATTTTACATTTATGCTCCTTATTTATTATTACACTAACGCTCCTAACTTTAGATTTGACCATTTAATCATTCTAACATTCACATTACCATTATGTTAATTGTTATGATTGAATGTTGTTGTGTTTAATGTTCTGTGAATATTAATATTTGCTTGTGTTTTGCTTATTTTACTATTTATTAATTTTATGTTATTTGGGCATTATGTAAAGGATCTTAATAGGTTATATTAATTGCTTGATTGTATTATTTAAGGGCCAAAAAATTTTTATGGGTTAAAAAGTAGATTGTAAATTAGGTGATGAATTGTAATATTTTCTCCTCCCTCCCTTTATTTACTTCAATAGCATGCTTTGTTTGGATATCCATGTGCTTGATAGCCATATTTTCATAAAACGCATAAAATATATTTTACATCGTAATTAAACTTATACATATTATCAAAATTATGGCTGAATGAATAACGAATGAGGTCGGTTTCTAACCGAGCAGTGCGGGTGCATAACACCTTCTTTTGACCATACCTAACTCCCTTACCCAGTCTCAAGTTAAAAACTTAATAATTATTTCCAAATAATTAATTAATTCACGATGTTTTCCTTAAAGGGGTGGCGACTCCAAAATAAGGCTCTTACCAAAGCAAGATTCATTTTCTTTCTAAGAACTTATTTTTCAAATAAGGTTGCCTACTTGAGGACATTAAAATGGGTATAATAAAAAAATTGATATTTATAAATTAAAATAAATCAAACCTATTTTTCATTTTTTAATCATTTGCAAAAAAAACTAATTGCCCTCACTGGCCAAACATAAGAGCTATGTTGTAGCCAATGGGCTGAAAGTCCAAATGAGCCTAATTAAGTCCAAAAAAGGTGTATGAAAAGGTAAAGAGATACCTTTGAGTTTCACTTTCAATCTTTTAACTTAGAAAGCTTTTGAAAACTCTCTCTTTCTCTCTCTAAAATATAAACCAACATGATGGCAAAAAATGTCGAGAACTGGATTCCCGGAGACCACGTCGTAGATCCAGTTACACGAGAATTTAGCTCTGGTATGTGATTGTGGGAGCTAGTTCACAAAATTGGTGATTCTGTCATCATTCAGCTAGATTTATCTTTTGTCAGTCTCAAAATTGATAGATTCCGACAAATTTGCTATTTTCGACCCAAATATGTCAAGGTGTGTCAACAAGTTAAAATTATTAATATACCTAAAAAGGAAGGAGTAAAAGTAGATTCCATGTATGTGATGCTAGTTAAGGAGGCCTATGTTGACAAAACAAGAAGCAGCGGGACGATGGACTTACGGCATATTCAGCTTGGACATGTCAACTATCATAAGTTCAAGTTAATAATGAACAAGTCTTTACTTAGAAGACTACCGAATCTTGAGGTTCACACTGAAACACTATGTGTAGGACATCAATACATGAAGGTGCATCAACTACCATATGAAGATTCAACATTCAAAGCTAAAGACCCACTAGGGTTGATTCATTCAAACGTGTTTGGATAAGTAAAATAGTCATCAGCAAATGGTATGCATAATATGGTTACATTTATTGATGATTATTTTAGATACATTTGGGTTTACTTCATGAAAGAAAAATCTGAAAACTCTACCAAAGTTTAAAGAATTGAAGTTGATGGTTGAAAGTGAAGTTAGAAAGAAAATTCAATGCCTCCGTACAAACAATGGCGGTGAATACACCTCAGATGAGTTCTCTAATTATCTTCATTAATGCAGGATTCAGTGACAAGTGACTTGTCTAGGCACACTGCAGCAGAATAGAATTGTTGAAAGCAAAAATAAGCATCTTGTAGAATTCTGTTAAAGGATGTTACATTCTAAAAATGTCTCCGACCAATTTTACGCAGCATGTATGAGAATAACAGCTCATATCATCAATAAGCTTCCACAACCGAAGTTAGGATTTGCATCTTCATTTGAGAAATCAAGAAAAATGAGATCCACTGTAAGTCACTTTAAAGTATTTGGGTGTGTCTGTTATGTGTTTGTGCATAATCATCTTCAAAGTAAATTTGATAAAAAGGTTATTAGATGCATCTTTGTGGGGTATGATGAGAATAGGAAAGGATGGGGATGTTGTGATTCTAAGAATGACAGATGCTATGTCTCACCCAATGTTGTGTTTGCTAAGACATCATCCTGGTGGACCTCAGAATATGTGACGCTACCTTAATCTAAGTAGGTAGAAGAAAGACTGCAACAAAAATTTGAAGAACCACCAAAAGAATTGCAACCAAGTACTGAAGCTATTTCATAGTCAATATGACATATCCCAAAAATAGAGATGCGACGATCCTAGGGTCTAGGTAGGCCTAAGGGCACCGGGTACCACGTAGAACCCACATTTGATTTCATCTTATTATAAATAAGTAATTTGCTAAATACTTAATACTTCATACTTAGGTGGGCTAAAAAAAATTTCACTCTTGTTCAACTAATTTCCTAGGATATTTTTTTATTTTAAAATAACACAATCTTAAGTAATTAAACTTACTCTCATACAATTCCTTTGATAATGAACTTTGCATTCAGAATCAACTAATATCCTTTACATATATCTACGGAGCAACTAGGGTCATCCATTAAATACATAAATTACTCATAAATGTGAACACATAATTATTTTGCTCTCTTACTTCTTGTTAAAATAAAGAATCAAGAAGCTGCTGAACAGAATCACTTCTACCTGAAACACAGACGCTTTGATGAGATGTCAACTCAGTGAGGATATAGTTCCCCTTAATTAGCATATACGTTTTAAACATTACTTAGCTTACAAATCAATAATTACAATTTAATGTCATTAAGGTTCATTACAGATCTATTTGAACTAAATACAATTTATAACAATCTAACCTTTCATTATCGATATCATATCAGTCATTTATTAAATAATCATTTAAAGGCATTAAAGAGAACATATTACTATATGCATTTATGTACCTTTTTATCTCATATAGATGTCTCAGATAATTCAAATAATTCAAATAATTCGGCTAATGACAGCATTTCACAAAATCAGAATTTTTCACGAATCACTGTTTTCACTTGGACAGTACTGAAGAAACATATTGCTATGCACATTTCAGTACTGTTTCACACTTCACAATTTTCAGGGCAGTAACTTCTCCCTTTAATTGTATTCACTTTCACCTATGTGCACATAGTCTGATGGTATAACCCCCATCAAGGTTGGGTTCTGTCATTAGCCCACACAATAGCATAACACAATTAGAATCAAACACAATGATCAGTGAAGTTTTTAGATTCACAATTTCAATAATTCTAATATTAATGATAGTAAATGACTGAATAAATTCTTTCAAGTATTCTAATAATCATAAATTGAATCAAACAATTTAAAACACATACAAGAAGGGCTTAAACATCGTAAGTCACCTTGATTTCGTGTTTCTGACTCCTTTCGGTCACTTATGATTTTGAAATGATTTATAATAATCCTTGACCTATATCATATTTAAACACATTGTATTTTTAATTTGTTTCTAACTCTTCATTTACATTCAAGGCTCTTTAATATTTGTATTCATTAAATTTAATATCTGAATTTTTTAGAGACAGAAATTATACATATTAAACTTTATGTTTATTTATTATATACTCATTTTCATAGTTAATTCACTCATATTTTAATATTCTCAATTTAGTGCAAATCTAATGAAAAACAGAATTTTCTACACATGAGCAGTATGTGTTTATTTAATTAAATATTTATCTTCTCACATCCATTTATTCTGAAATTTTATCATGTAGTTTTTAACATCTCAAGGTACTCCCATGTTAAATTTCATGAATTTTGGATTTCATTAACCTATTTAAATAAATTAATTACAGAACTAAAATTTTTAGCTTTCTTATACTAAGTAGTCTCCTTCATTTTATTAATATTTCTAATTTCCCTCATTATTTAGACTTTTCCTTCTAACACAACCTTACGAACATCTTAGGTTGTCTTTTTGCAAAATTTCATATTTTTTTAAATTCATTTACATATTTAATTGAATAAAATATAGTGTTTGAATTTAAGTAGTCTCATTAAGATAGTTTGGAAAAATAAAAATTTTCTAGCTTTTACATATTTAATTACTTTTCATCCAAAATAATTTCTACATCTTGAATGATTAATTAATATATTGTAAAGATAAATTTTAAGCTTTGATTCATTAAATAAAGATTAAAACTTAGGAAATATAATTTAAATTCTAAGACAGAATTTTGAATTTCATACCTTTCTTTGCTTCCTTATGATTTTTTCTTCCTTCCTGTCACATGTTGGTTTAATCCCTCCTTGCAACACTTGTATTTTTCTAATATTTTGTGGTAAATGATCTTAGGAAAGTAGGGTATTTATAGAGAAATAAATTAAATGGAAACACTAAGTTTGAAAATGAATATGTGAATAAAAGAAAAATGTGGTATTTTCTCTAATACACTTGTCTTCTCTTTTCTTAATTTAGATGATGATTCACTTGGTATTTTATGATAATTGATTTCTAATAATTATTAGATTGATTAAAAGAAAAATATGGAAGGAAGAAATAAACTTGAAAATGTAAAAGGGAGAAAATCAAATTTGAAATGAAGGTGTGAATTAATGAAAATATGATCACTTCTTTAACATATCTGTCTCCCTTTTATTAAGTAGAGATTGAATTATTTGCTATCTCATAACAAATAATAGAAAGAAGAAAATGAAATGGGAAAGCTATATCTGACCTGAAAATGTGAACAAGTGAAAAAAAAAACGTATTTTTTTCATACACTTATTTTCATAATTTAGAAGAATGAATTATGTATTGTGTTATGCAAATATTAAGCTACCACTTATAAGAATAAAATTTTCATTTTATTCCCTTTAATTACTTTGGATAAGTAATAGTCTAAATGTCATTTTGGGTCATTTTATATTTTTATTACTTAAACTCATTTGAATTAGAGTTTTATTCATTTAATTCTTAGATTTTCTTATTAAGTATATATATATATATATATATATATATATATTTGTACATTTATATTATTAAATATCTGATAATTTTAGGATTTTCTATACTCATCCCTTTAATACCTTACAAATTTTATATCCTTACATTTCACTAATGTTTTAAACATGTCACACATTTTATAAAATACTTCTTTATTATTTATTTGCTTATTTATACAACATTTGGACTATAATACTTTCTTTTCACATAGGGTGTTACATAATAAATATCAAAATTTGTATTAACCTCTTTTGTCTTATCAATTATTTACTAACAATATGACTGATTAAGGTTTTAATAATTAAATGCTAAAAATTTAATAAGAACAAATAATTATTAACAAAATCAACATTAAAGCATTAATTATTCAGTAATTTTTAAAAGTAAAGCCATAATAAAATTAGAAAATGATTCGATTAAAATTATTTTATGAAATGCTTCAATTTTTAAAAATCTGGGTATTACACAATACCATAAGAAAATCCATAGCAAACAGATGTTTACCATGGAATAGAAAATGAGAGCCAATCAACAAGTATGTCAGAAGATCAATCAATAATGGAGTTATTACTACCACAGTCATCATCACCACAACTAAGAAAATCGATTAAGTAAAGGAAGCCAGATCCAAAATATGCTAATGTTGCACTTATGGAAGTTGAAAAAAAACTAGAATCTTATCAAGAGGCATCCCATAAAGCAAAATGGATTCAAAACCATGATGAAAGAAGTTAAAGCTTTAGAAGAAAATCAAACATGAGATTTAGTTTCAAAGCCAAGAGATGTAAAGTCCATATCACGCAAATAGGTTTACAAGATCAAGACAGAAGATGAATTGGCTGACATTTTCAGTAAAAGACTACCTGATGCAAAACTGAAAGAGTTTCGAAAGTGCTTGGTATGATCTCAAGAGAAATTATGAACAAATACAATTAGAAATAAGGAGGGCATAGTTCGAAAATCGGACCAGACCGGTCGGTTCAATCAGGAATCGGGCTGTAGTCCGATACGAGTTGGGTTGAAAAATCAGACAATGAAAAAACAAGTCAAAATCGATCAAAAATCGGCTAAAAATCGATGAACGGTTCGATTCAAATCTTTGTATTTTCAAGAAATGGGTTTTTGTTTAAATTTGGGCGTCCAAAAAATTAAGCCCACTAATTTGTTAATCTTTGGGCCTTTTATTTATAAACTCAAATCCTAATATATTAATTAAATAAAAAATAATAATATATTTTATGGTAATTAATTTCTTATTTTAAATTTAGTCATATTTTGTTATTTTTAAATTATTTACTAATTTTTATTTTTTTTGTAAAATTCAAATTTGAAAATTTTTTTTATTTGAGTTCAAATCAACCTATATTTTTAATTTTATTTAATAAATATATTTAAAAATATTATATATAAAAATTCGGTTGAACCGTATTGAATCCGGTCGAATTTTCCGGTGAAGGTACCTCCGGTTCGGTAAACTCCTACCTTCACCAATTCACTGACCGGTCCAATTCTCAAAACACTGTAAGGGGAAGTGTTAAAATCATCACTAATTGATTAACAGTTTGCCAAAATATTAGCTAAGCATTTGGTGGACAATTTGACAAATTCTTGGACGTTCACTTTGATGGATAATTTGGCAAATTCTTGGTCATTCAATTTCTTTGCCTCTTGTCTGTAAATATGTTATTACATGAAGGATTAAACACACAATAACACAACAAATTATAACAAAATAATAGAGTGAAGTTGTGAAGGTTTTTTGCAAGTGGGGTGTGAGATTTTGAGAGTAATATTTTTGAGTTGTAAAAAAAATTTCAAGTTATATAATAAAATAAGTATTTTCAATTAAGTTCAATGTTTAATTGAATATTTATTTAATTGAGACAAACTAAAAAGAAAAGATGAATTATTTTTTTTGAAACGAGGTAGTAGTATATATGAATTGAAAGGGGAAAATTACTTCTTTTTTTTTTCTATATTTTGAAATAGTTAACTACTTTGTCTTTGTACTTTAAACACTATACCATTTAATCCTTATAGTTTGGATTCTTTAACGACTTCAATCTCAAATCTCAAATAATATAGGGAAAGATAATTTTCGTCTAATGGAGATAAACTACAAAAATAGAATGGTGTAATTTTTAAAATGCAAGGGATAAGGTAATTAATTATGATAGAATATAGAAATAAAATTCGTATTTTTTTTTGCTTAAAATATATTACAAAGTATCGATCAATGAAGGTAAAAAAAATTGACCATAATTTCAATTATTATGATAGTTGAAGTTTTTATTTTTTAAAAATTTTCTTATTATTGAGATTTATAAGCTGTTTGTGTTTTGCAGAATAGCGATTGGTGCCTGGGGTAGTGTGGTGCGTTGTTGAGGGAGTAATTGCGTGTGTATGGAAATTTGTGGACCGAAATCAGTAAAGAAAGAAACAGAAATGACAGAAAAGAAGTTAGAGAGAAAGAGACAGATAGTCTCTTAAATCTCTAAATAAAAATATATATTCAGTTAAGAATAATTTAAAATGAGAAAACTACAGAAAATGATTTAAATATTTTTTTTTTACATAAACGTGAAAATATTTTCAAATTTCAAAAGAATTTCGAGTCAAATTTTAATAAAATATCCTAATTAAGAAAAAGGAGGGGACAGTTGTGTATGAAATAAGCTACTTAACTCTTAAGCTTTTTGACTTTGTTTCGATGTATATTATATATTCATGAATCTAACAAAATGCCACATGTGCATGAACTTCAGGACGGTATAGATATTGACAAATTTAATTATTATGAGTATAACGAAAACGAAATCATTTTATGCACATTTTAAATGTACCCATCATTTTCAAGGTGATAAAAAGTCTTACTGAATCCAATATATTTGCATTTATTTATTTTCCTTTATAGTAAATTATTAGAAATCGTTTCGTAACCACAAAAGAGTCACCTTTTCATTTGATGTTCCAAAAGATACGTATTTCACATGCTCTTAAATAATTGTAATTAGTGGATAATGAAAATTATTGAAATCTATTACGCAAAATTAATTATTTTAGTCGTATTTAATTATTAGATATTTAAGTAATTTTTTTTAAATATTAAAAATTAAATGATACATAAGTCAATTTTTTATAAAATTCTATCTTAATTTTTAAATATTAGTTTAAATGTTATGTTACCATATATTATATAAACTAACTAAAAATTACTTAAAAAACTGTTGCCGAACACAGTCTATATATATATATATATTATATAAAATGATTATTTTGTTCTAAAATATAAATCGTTTTAAGTATGTTAAGGAGTAACAAACAAATAATGTTTTTTCTAATTTTATCTTTATATAATAACTATTCCATAAATTATCCTTAATCTTGAGGTAAATAGTAATTTGATCAAATTATCTTTGATTCATAATTTACAAAAATTAATTGTTTAATGTGCAAAAACTTTTAACAACTTATACTTTAGAACATATGGAGTGTATATACAAGTGGAAATGGGATAATATTGGGATTGTTAAAAACACTCTTGCTAAGTTTATGGATAGATAAAAATATTATTAAAAATTTTAATTTTATTGATTGAAAAATAAAGGTAATTTAATTTTGATTAGTCATATTAATTTTTTATTTAAATCTAAATTCTATTGGATAAAATAATAAATTATATTATAAAATATATAAGGTATAATATTAAATATAGAAAGAATATAATATTTTTTAAGATTTTAATTTTATTAGTTAAAAAAATAAATGTTAACATATAATAATATAATAAATAATATTAGACTCCTAGATAAAATTTAACTATTAATTAATTTAATACTCATAATTCTTATCCTATACGGATTTCTCGGACTCCATTATATATATATATATATATATATATATATATATATATTTGCCCTAAGGAGTTAATTCATAATTTATCATATCTCAAATTCTGATAGCTTAACCATTGATACAGTGAGCGCAGAACACACTTTCAAGCCTCTCAATCGTAGATAATCCCTGTAGTTCTTTCCTTGACCCTCATGGTTGCCAACCCAACTAAGAACCGTACTGTAGAAGGCCAAGGCAACGCTAACGGCAAGGCTAGACAATAGTTCACTTCATCCTTCCAACTACTACCAATCCACAGGTTGCAACTACCCTCGTCCAAGCTTACTATCAACTTATCACAATGTTGAAAGGCCTCTTGGAGAACCCTCCACCTAATGGCGAGCTGACTTTACCCTCCAAACTTGCGAACCCTCCTCATAAAACAGATTAAACCCATCAACCTTCCTGTAAGCTCCAAAGTCATTCAATATTTGACCGATACCAAGAGGTAAAATCAAAAGCAGATCTCAAGGGGACCAACCCCAATAATCAAGAGCCTAGTCGTACCCAACCAATACTTCACAAGGCAAATCTCTAGGATGTTGTCAAAGAGTTGGTTCGAGAATGTAGGGAGGCAAGGGAGACAAGAGACTATGGTCTCCAATAGTATTCACCGTTTCAATCTTATGATGGGTGCACCAGCCTAAGAAGTCACCTAACGATCTTCCAAACTATGATATATTTGCAGACTAATTCGGAGGATTTGATGTGTAAAGTTTTCCCTATTACTCTCAAAGGGGCAGCACAGGACTGGTCTCAAATTCTCAAAACGGGATCCATTCACTCTTTCTCGCAACTAGCCACAACATTTTGAGCCCACTTCATAATGTATGTCCCATCCAAAAAAATTTCCTCTAATCTACTAGACTTGAAGAGAGAAGAAGAAGAAACCTTGAGACAATATGTATCTAAATTTCAAAGGATTGTGATGTAGGTGGAAAACTTTAACGATGAGGTGGATGTTAACGTAATGGCAAAAAATTGCAAATATAATAAGCTATTTAAAAGTTTGAGTATAGATCCTCCCTCGAATTTTGCTGAACTCATAGCACGAGCTCATAAATATGCTAAGTTGGATGAAGTCTATGAGGCTCAACAACGTAGATCACAAAAAAAAGGCACAGGCATAGAAAGCATTCACCCTATAAGGAGGTGATCACGCTGTAGAAGATCGCCCATCCGACCCCCACACACTAGTTACTCTGTCCAAGCGTACACAAGAGACAACAAATCTCCGAGAGATAGGGGATTCACTCCAATGAATAGGTCGCACTCAAAGATCTCATCATGGATTAGAGAGCAGGGCAATCGAATCCAGTTCTACCATCCCAAGAAGATGAAGGAATATTCCTCGAACCATGGAGACAAGAGTAAGTATTGTAAGTTTTATAAGGATGTGGGCCACAAAACTGAGGCTTGCTGGCAGTTGAAGAAGGAGATAGAGCATCTTATGCAAAAAAAGTGAACTAAAGCAATTTGTGGGGAAGATTAGCGAGAAGGTGAATAGAGAAGCAAATCAAATAGAGGTTGTCACACCTTGGGTACCATTCGTACCATATTTGGTGGTTTGTAAGGGTTGACAATAATTCAGCAAAGAAGAGGAGAGTTAAGGAGATGTATTTCATCCTACCCCAACAAAGACCAAACCTTAAATTGCCCATATCATTCTTAGAGGCTATTAGCAAGCACATAAAAATACCCAATAAAGTGATGCCCTAGGAATCGAAGGAATCCTAGAGAATTTTCTAGTGAAAAGGATTCTAATGGATGAAGGTAGTGTATCAACCTAATCACCATGGATGTACTCAAAGCCCTGAAATTGGATCAAGCGAGGCTCTAACTAGTCCAAACTCCACTTGTTGGCTTAGCAGGAAAGCTCGTATAAGTATCTAGATCCATAGACATAGCCCTAAAGCTTAGAACTAAAGTACCATCAAGAAGATTGAAATTGGAGTTCATGGTAGCAGACATTCAGTTCCCCTATAATGCCATACTGGATAGTACAACCCTATATGAGCCAGAAGCCGCCACGTACATCAGGTACTTAACTATGAAATTTTAATCTAATAAGGGTGAAGTTATGGCCATGAAAGGAGATCAGAGGATAGTCAAGGAAGCAAATGTTATAAAATTAAAAAGTTTACCTTTCGCCTTACCAATCATGTGGATGCTAGAGGAAGAACCACCTGTGGAACCAACTGAGCATCATCCTTTTGACATCCCTAGACATAATGAAGACTTAAGCCTAGTACCAATGGGAGAGCTACTCATATGGGAAGTGTAAAAAGAAAAACATTTAACTCTAGGAGCTAACCTACCAAGGGAAGTATAAGAATATATGAAGAAAGTTTTAAAGAATCATGTCCATAGCTTCACCTGGATTACAGAGGACATAATTAGTACCAATCCTAATATCATATCCCATAAGCTCAGCATTGACCCGAACTTTAAACTAGTTAAGTAGAAGAAGCAAAATCATGGTTTCGAAAGACAGCAAGTCATAGCCACAAAAGTTGATAAACTTTTAAAGGCAAGATTCATAAGAGAGGTGAACTATCAAGAGTGGTTGGTGAATGTAGTCCTGATACCAAAATCCAATGGAAAGTGGAGGTTATGTGTTGATTTTACCGATCTAAACCAAGCATGCCCAAAAGAGCCCTGCCTTTTACCTAATATCATCAGCTAATAGACTCAGCACTCAAATATGAGGTGTACAATTTTGTAGATGCAGCAGCTAGGTATCACTAGATAAGAATGAATGAATCAAATAGAGAGAAAAACTAGCTTTGTCACTAATCAAAGCATCTATTGCTATCAAGTCATGCCTTTTGGATTTAAAAATGCGTGGGCAATGTATCAGAGGCTAGTCAACAGCATGTTCAAAGATCAGATAAGATGAACTATGGAGGTTTATATGGATGATATGATAGTGAAGAGTTTTCGAGTTGTTGACCATCCAAGAGACTTGCAAGGAGCATTTGAGATGTTGAACAAGTTTAGTATGAAGCTTAACCCAGGCAAATGCATGTTTGGGGTGAAAGCTAGGAAGATTCTTGGTTTTATGATATTGCAAAAAGGGATAGAGGCAAACATTGAGAAGATGAAGGCAATTTTGGAGATGCAAGCACCCACAAACATCCATGAGGTGCAATAGTTAAATAGGCGAATTACTATCGTAAGACAATCTGTCTCCTGCTCAATTAAGAGATGCATGCCCTTTTATCAAACCTTGAAGTAGCTGAAAGGTTTTAGTTGGGATGACAAATGCTAGCTCGCCTTTGAATAGATTAAAAGGTTTCCTATCCTTTGCCCCCCTCCTAAGCAGACATAAGAAGGATGAACCTTTATACTTGTATTTAGCTGCTACCAAAAGCTCCATCGCCTCCATTTTGATCAGAGAAGAAGGAAGCAAACAATACCCTATTTATTATGTAAAGTCCTCAGAGGCTTTAAGTGAGATATCCAAGTCTTAAAAAGCTGGCGTTCGTCATCTTGACATCGACGAACTGTCTCCGTCACTACTTCCAATCTCACACTATAATTGTCTGAACTAACCATCCCTTAAAGAAAATCTTACACCAAGCTGAGACCTCTAAAAGGTTAATGGAGTGGTCAATCAGATTGTGCAAATTTGATATCAAATATGAACCCCATACCACAATGAAGGCACAAGCACTTGATGACTTTGTACCTAAATTTTTTATTGAGGACAAAATGGGCGATCTAGGAGTCGAATTACCAAACCTCAACTGTAACACCTGGCAATTGCACACAAATGGAGCCTTAGGAAGTTCGGGAGCAGCAATAGGGATAATTCTATAGGGACTAAGGAAGATAAAAATACAATACGCAGTGCGCCTAGGCTTTTACACAACAAATAACGGCACGACGTATGAAGGCTTAATAATGGTAAGTTGGCCCTTAAGGTACAACTCCAGTTCTCTATATTTTTCTAGACTCGCAGCTAGTAGTCAGTCAAATCATAGGTGCAAACTCAAACTTGGTCAAGTATCACACTCTAGCTTTGTCCCTCCTACACAAGTTAAAAGAAGAAGGATTTACTTGGAAGATGATTTAGGTAGAGTGGGTAAACAATAAAGAAGCACATACCATAGCTAAAGTTGCCTCACGAGGAGATGAGCTACTAGGCGAAGTTATGGTCAAACACCAAACTTGCCCGAGCTTTGAGAAAAAAGAGATTTTATTGGCCCATATCGAAAGTAGTTAGATGAGCTCAATCATTGATTTTTTGCATAATGATGTCCAGCCAAGTGACAAGCATGAAGCAATCAAACTCTATAGAGGAGCGGCGAACTATGCATTAAATAATGGGGAGCAATAGAAAATGTCGAAATCATATCCCTAGGCAAAATGTGTAACAGAAGAAGAAGGTGATTACATTATAAGGGAGGCTCATGAAGGAGTTTATGGGGCACATGAACGCTTGGATAAGATCTTTAAAAAAATCTTATTATCTGGATAATATTGGCCAACGATGAAGAAAGACATTCACCATTATGTTGGCCATTACAGAACATGCCAAAAGTATGATCGTGTGCCCAGAAAACCTTCTACAGTGCTACAACCCTTAGGTTCACCCTAACCTTTCACCCAGTGGCGAATAGATATCCTGGGACATTTCCCCACAACTATAGCTCAAAGGAAGTTTGTATTAGTTGTAATTGATCACTTCTCCAAATGGATAGAAGCCAAAGCTCTTAGTATCATTACCCCAGCTCAGATTATTAGCTTCTTCAGGAATAATGTGATATTTAGGTATGGCATACCCCATAGAATAGTGTCACTAATAACAAGAAGCAATTTGATTTAGGAGCCTTCAAGTCCTTTTGCAAAGAATGACACATCAGTCTACACTTCACGTTAGTGGCTCATCCACAATCTAATGGCCTTACCAAAGTCATTAATAAAACCATCCTACAGGGGTTAAAAAAGACATTAGATGGAGAAAAGGCTCATTGGGCAGATGAGCTAAATAGTGTATTGTGGGCTTACAAGACAACACCCTAGCAAGCAATAGGGCAAGCACCTTTCCACTTGGTATATGGAACTGAAGTGGTGATACCACTATAGACAAGCCTTCCTAGTAGGAGAATGAGAGAATATGAAGAGTTTGGAAGCAATGAAAGCCTAAAAATTAACTTAGACTTAGTGGAGGAACTTACAGAAGAAGCTATAGTTCGAACCGTCATCTAAGCAAAGGGTAAGAAGATACTTCAACAGGCAAGTCCAAGCCAAGCAATTTAAAGAATAAGACAAGGTCTGGCAAAAGGCAAAAATCACCAAAGGATCAGCAAGCATAGGAAAGTTGGGACAGAACTAGGAGGGCCCTTATAAAATATTAAAGCTGTTAGGTCTGAGCACGTACAAGCTGAGAAAGATTGAAGGAGACAAATTGCACAGGACTTCGAATGCTAACAACCTTAAGAAAGTATACTGTATCACTTCATTTAGTAATGTGTCAAAATTTTTTTATATATATTTGAATGAATAATGACAAACCCTTAGGTTTTTTCACTTAATCATGCCCTCTAAACACAAAAAAGGACATGATACATTAAGTTTTTCCTAAAGGTTCTTACTTGAAGATCATTCAACCTGTGTAGCTAAAACTGTAATGCCCTGACTCTAACCACTAGAGAAATTGTTCGCTTTGGATCAAGCTAGTTCCATCCCATTCTAGATTGGCAAGACCCGCACGGTTTTGTCTTAGAGGTGAAATGGGAACTTCTTAGGAGGTCACACATCCTAGGATTTCTGTCAAGCCAGCACGCTTAACCCCGGAGTTCTTCCAACTCTCCAGCCATTCCATTAAAAGGTGACTCTGATGATTAGTTACCCCATTTTCAATATATGATTCGATTCATTATTGTGTCCCGTATTCCACTACCCTTAACTAGCCTGCCATCCTAGAAGCTCGCCAGGAACCCTCTCTACCTATCCTCCTAAGATCGCTTTGTCGGGTCGAGATGTCACAGGCCCACCAATTTCCGCGTGGTTCGTCCTTGAACCATATATCTATAGGAGGGGGTCAAGCTCTGATACCAAATTTTAATGTCTTGACTCCAACCACCAGAGGAATTGTTCACTTTGGATCAAGCCAGTTCCATCCCATACTAGATCGGCAAGACCCACACGATTGTCCCGCATGTGAAATGGGAACTTCCCAAGAGGTCACCCATCCTAGGATTTCTGTCAAGCGAGCATGCTTAACCCTGGAGTAATTCCAACTCTCCAGCCATTCCACCAAAAGGTGCCTCTGATGATTAGTTACCCCGTTTTCGACATATGATCCGATTCATTCCTGTGTCCCACATTCTACTACCCTTAATTAGCCAGCCATCCTAGAAGCTCGCCACGAACCCTCTCTACCCGCCCTCTTAGGATCGCTTTGCCGGGTTGGGATGTCACAAAAACACTCTCCGAGAGGTCGAACCAGTCAATTTCACTATGAGTCCATAGTTTGGACATTCTCCCAATGGCCTAAGCAACCTAATTCGCTAAGTCCATGGCTCAAACATTCTTCCAATGACCTAAGCAGCCCAATTCAGTAAGTCCATGGTTTTGACACTCTCTTAGAGGCCAAATCAGCCTAACTCACCAAGAGTCCATAGTTTAGTCGTCCTCCTAATGGCCCAAGTGGCCCAATTTGCTAATTCCATGTTCTGAACATTCTCCCAATGGTCTAAACGGCCCAATTTGCTAAGTCCATGGTTCAGACACTCTCTTAGAGTCCAAAGCAGCCTAACTCATCAAGAGTCCATAGTTCAGACATTCTCCCAATGGCTTAACCAGCCCAATTCGCTAAGTCAATGGTTCAAACATTCTCCCAAAGCCCAAAGTAGCCTAGCCCGCTAAAGAGTCCATAGTTTGGACACTCTCTAAGTGGCCTAAGCGGCCTGATTCACTAAGTCTAGAGCTCGGACATAAACAGATTGCCAAGATTCAAAAGGCATATCAAGTTCAATAACATTATAAGATCACTAAAGTAGCTTAACTAGCCCAGAGTTCAGATGCATACAAAAATCAAGCATAAACTAGTAAATAAAGATGCTAAGTAGATGAGGCATAGAGGAAGCAAAGCACTTAACCAAATAACTCCTTCATTTCACTTAGAAAAGATATATTACACCAATAGTTATAAAAAGAAACCTTTTACAATTAGATACGAAAGACCTATAAACCTAAGCGGTTACATCCTCAACTGGTGGAGGGGGCAAAATATCCCTAGAGGAGCTTCGTTGGGCACTTTCGCCCTCTACTCCCTCACCACCTTCTTCCTTTTCTTCTTCATCAGCTCCTTTTGGATAAACCTCATTTACCCAACCCTAGTCAATTCTTAATTACTTCTCCTTAAGTTTGGCCAAGATGTTTTACTTAAGACTTAGGCAAGCTCTGACTAGATCCTCCTCAAGGGACTCCTCTTGTCCTTTAAGCTCCTATAGCTCAGCCTCCATCTCCTTCACTCGCTTCGCAAGTTCCTACACATGGATCTCCATTAATTTATTTTTGTTTAAGAGTCCTCAATTCTCCTCTTTTAACCTATCCAAGTCTACATCTCGCACAATAAGATCGGCCTTATGATGAGCCTCTTGCTCCCACATAATGGTCCCGGCATCCTTTAAGGCAGTCTCCATCTCATTCTTCTTAAATTATATTTCTGGTGAAGCAAATTTAACCTGGTCAGCCTGGAATACTGGAGATTGTTGGCATTTATTGCCTCAATTAGACGCTAGGTCAAGAAGTATTTTGTCACCAGGTTATCCATATGCTTAAAATAATGCGCATCGGTAGGAAACAAACAGGCACGAGCCAATTCTCGATTGGGCCTATCATCTTGGACACTGCGGTTCACCCCATATTGCGATAAGAAATATGATCTGAGATCTGTAGCTTTAGTAGTAGGAGGAGGAGCTAGAACTGGATTAGGAGCTGATGCAGAAGCTGGCACTTCCCTAGTCCTCCTTCTACAAGGCTCAGTTGGGGGACTTAGAATAGGAGGTTCAATGGATGATTCAGCACTAGTCTACTGAGTCTCCGGCACTGCTGGAGGCACCCCTTTCAAACCCTCAGGAGCTGCCTTCTCCTTTGTGACATCAGTCATTTTACTTAACTTTGAGCCCTTGCTTTTCTTGAGAGCCATGTTTACATAAAAAAAAAAAAAAATTAAAAGATGTTAGTTTAAACAATCTTAAATGAAATAACCAAAGAACGAAAAGTACCACGGTCAAAAGGATTGGGTCTAATGAGTCCACTAGGCAAGCAGATAGGATAACCCTCAGCTATCACTTTCTTTAAGTCCACTCAAATCGAACCCCCTATTCTTTATTAATTCAGCAACACTTCAGTCATAAGGAGTGGGCAGCTCTAGAAGGAAGCGATGGGGATCCGTAAACCAATGGTTCAGAATACCAAACCCCTAAGGGAACTTCACAATACAGTATTTAGATTTTCAATTTTTAAGGATGAAAACTTAGACTTTTTAGCAACGATATTGTAGTTGGTCTTCACCTGAAGATAGCAATGATCCTCTTTAGGGCGAAAAGAGAAATGGTACAAATCCTAAACCATCCTGGCAAATAAATTACTCTCGTCTTGTTAAGCTAGTGCTATTATACCATAGAGAAACCTCAAGCCATTGGGGTGTAACTGACTTATGGTGACCTATTGAAATAGATTAACAAATATAATAATAAAATATTATACATGTTTAAAATTAAAACTTTCAATTGTTGATCATTCAATATACATATGCTCATTTTATTGAAAAACAAAATTTTTAAAAGTAAACGTTTTAAAATTTTGAGTTAATTATTTTCATTTTATTTGAAAATTTATTTTTTTTATCCAATTAAATTATATAAACATAAAAAAAATTTTATAAAAATATATTTTTTCTTTTTTTTATCTCTATACTAAATAAAATATTTTAAACTATTATAAAAATAGAATCAAATATTTAAAAATTAATTTTAAAAAATAAAATATCAAAATTTTCACATGTCTTGTTAGTATATATATTTGTTAAAAAATACTACCTTGTTCTATGATATTTGTTATATTTTTGAGAAAATGGATTGTTCTAAAATACTTATCATATTTGTAGTTTCAAAAAGTAATAAATATTTTTTTTCATGTTTACCCTTTGTATGTAACCAATAATTTACTACTTCAATTTAATAATTTTTATAGAGAATTAGTATTAAATGAATAGAAATATCGTCAATCTATCTAATAATTTATTATGATTTAGACAAATTTAATGATTTTCTTAAAAAATGTGATATTTTATATATAATAAATAATATGGAACAGATGTAGTAAATTTTAAAAAATAAAATTTAAACTTTTAAAAAGTTTAATTATCTATATATATTTATTTAAAAATAATTTTAATAAATTATATCTGATCAATTAATAAAATATAATTTTTTTTAATTGATTACGAATAAAATTATTTTAAAAATTTTAAATTTCATTAAAAATATTATCATAAATCATATTATTTTCATTAAAGATATGATAAAGATGCATGAAGAACCAATAATGCATGTTCCTTAGAAAAGAACATTGTCGTGGAAGACTACCGAAGTATTGGGAAAATTCAAGTTCTATCCGCCTAACTTCAATAGGGCCTAGGGGAATTAGGGCGGCTGCATGCATAAGTCAATTTCCGAATATTTGATTTTGACCCAAATATTAGTAAATATTAAAGTGCAGCTGTTGGTGGTATTTATAATTACCTACAACGTTGCACCGTGTGGTTTTCTTAACATCAACTGGACTCCATTATTCACTCTTACGTACACATTGCATATTTGACTTGACTATTCATGGCAAATTTTATACATAATAATAAATAATTAGTTATCAAATTGCTTTTTTATTATATATTAAATTAGAAATTCAATTTATTCTTCTAAATAGTTTCCTCTCTTTTATTTTATTAGCGCATAACAGCATCAATATTTACTATTTTAAACGAAATGGACCAATTATAGTTCAATTGATGCATTCATCAATACAAAAGGTGGCTCTTGAAGTTAACAATATTTTAAAGTCCAAAATAAGGCCCCTAAGGTAAACAAATATGAAACCCTAAGCATCCAGCCGAAGAAGAAAGAAAGGAAGAGAGACTCTACGTGGAAGGACCGACCAAAATAGCAATGATCTACGAAATGATCTTCTGACAGATCAATTGGATCAAAACTGCAGCATTTTTGAAGAAGTTTTGCACCTAGTTATTGGATGCAGCTCATCTTTATTATTTTAATACTTCTTTTGCTTGATATGGACAATAGAGAGCAGCTTTTTAAAGCAAATTATGCAAGTAGTGAAGTGAGTGATGTGGACCAATAAGAACCAAGTTTGAAAATTCTATATAAAGCACACAAGAGAAGATGTTAAGGGTTGCTCACTCTTGGCATTCATTGTGCCGCAAATGGAAGAATAAAGAGAGAGAGTCAGTTAATCAAAGTGGAGAAAGTAATAAAAAGAGAGACAAAAGCCTAAAGTTATTACAACACAAAGGTGCATTGATCTACTTCGCAAACTTAGACGTGGACAACAAAGCTAACCAATCAATAAATCCCAAAATTTATTATTTATATCTTTTATTCTATTTATGTATTTTATTTGTACTAATATATTTGTAACAATGTTAGACTAAATATTTAGATCTAATTATGAAAATTATTTATTAATTTAAAAATGCAACTTTGAATGGTTTGATTTATATTGAATGCTTAAATTCCTCATCTAATATATTGAGGCTAATGTCTGTGAATATATTAGATCTCATATTTGTATGATTTTAGATCTGTTTGAAAAAATTGAAAAGGTGACAAAGCAGATTGGACCTCACATATCAAGCTTAGAATTTTTATACATAGACATAGGCTAAGTTATTTGAAGGTAAAAGATTTAACACTAGCTTAATAGTTTAAATTGTGTTAGGCTATGAAAATAGATGTGCAAAATTTTAATAGTCTATTTAAACTCAAAAGAGGAATCTAAATACATTAGGTTAATTCTCCTTAAAGAATTGACATAAGCGTTTTAACCATGTTAAGCTACAAAAGTGGATGTTATATGGTTTTAACAGTCCATTTAAACTCGAGAGAGAAATCTGAACGCCATAAATCAACTATTCAGGGTTTGCATTGAGAATTAATAAAGATCTCATAACTAGACATCTCAATAACTATTTGCTTGAATATATTTTTTGATTATCTCCACTTGATTTATTTAATTTGAATTTATTTAATTTAGATTGCAACTTAGCTTAAATGATTTCAATTTATCTGGTCATCCTCACAGTTGTCAAATATAAAAATTAATAGTCTATATGTAATCTCTACATGACGATAATCTTCTTTATTGCTTATACAAATCATATACTTGTCATATACTTGTGGAGTTAGAACAAATTTTTGGTGCTGTTGCTAGAGATTAATGCTTAGAATGAATATTAATTTAATTATGAGAAAATTAATTAGAAAATCTTTTTTTTATTTTCATAAAATAAAAAAATAAAAGCCTATATATATATATATATATACATGAATATTTTCTTATATATATTGAATATTTTCTTTCGATTGTACGTTGACATACTTACTCTTTTTTCACTTTCAAAAAAAATTTTAAAAATTCTCCTTTTCGTTTATTAGCTTCCGTTCAATTTTTTTTTCTTTTTAAATTTTATTTTTCTCTTTATTAATTGATTTATTTAATTTTACCTTTGAGTTATTTAATTTAATCTAATTATTTATTTTTAGTATTTTAATTTCATTTTCTCTTTTGTTTTTCTAATTCTTCTTATTAATTGATATGTTTATTAAATATAAAGCTGAAGTTGAAAATCAACTTTATAGGAAAATTAAAAGAGTAAGAGATGATAAAAGTGGTGAATTTGTTCTTCTCAATGATTTTTATGAAAAAGAAGGAATAATTCATGAGATTACTCCTCCTCACTCACCTATATCAAATGGTGTAGCTAAAAGGAAAAATAGAACTCTAAAGGAAATGATGAATTAAATGTTTGTTAGTTCTAATTCACCAGAAATTCTTTAGGGGGAAGCTATCTTATCTGCATGTCACTTACAAAATAGAATACCCCCTGTAAGAAATCTATCAAGACACCTTATGCATTATGGAAAGGATATCCTCCTAAACTAAAGTATTTGGAAGTGTGGGGGTGCTTAGCTAAAGCAATGCTGCCTGAACCTAAGAAAAGAAAAATAGGTTCTAAAACCTCTGATTGCATGTTTATTGGGTATGTTGATCATAATGTAGCTTACAAATTTCTTATTTTGAAAAGTGATATGCTTGATAGTAATACTATACTTGAAACGAAAAATGGAAAATTCTTTGAGCATATTTTTCCTTTAAAAGTTGATTATATTTCTCATGCACCTACTATCCAAAATATTCATGAATATGAGAATGAAATTTTAAGAAGAAGTAAAAGGCCAAGGAAAAAGAATTCTTTTGGAAAAGATTTTTATACTTATCTTAAAGACAATGATCCTTTAAACTATCCAGAAGCAATTTCTTCCTCTGATGCTCCTTTTTGGAAAGAATCTATTAAATTAGAGCTTAATTCCATTTTGCAAAATAAAACTTGAAAATTGATTTATTTACCTCCAGGAGTAAAACCAACTGGTTGTCAATGGATTTTTAAAAATAAGTTTAATCCTGATGGTTCTATAGAAAAATTTAAAGCTAGACTTGTTGCAAAAGGTTTTTCTCAAAAATAAAATATAGATTATTTTGACACTTTTACTCCTGTTACTAGAATGTCATCAATTTGAATTTTAATATCTCTAGCCTCACTTTACGAACTTTTCATCCATCAAATGGATGTGAAAACAGCCTTTCTAAATGACGATTTAGAAGAAGAAATTTATATGGAAGAATTTGAGGGTTGTGAGATTTCTGACAAAGAAAATAAAGTTTATAAACTTCTAAAATCTCTTCATGGCTTGAAGCAAGCTCCTAAACAGTGGCATGAGAAATTTGATCAAGTTTTAATTGGAGATGGTTTCACTTCACTTGACGTGAAAAAACATTTGTATACAAAATTAGTTGAAAATGATTGTGTGATTATATACTTATATGTAGATGATATGCTTATTTTTAGTACTAGTCTTCAATTGGTACATAAAACAAAAGGTTTTCTTGCTTCGAAGTTTGACATGAAAGATATGGGGGGAAGCAAGTCTAATTTTGGGAGTTAAAATCATAAGAAAAGGTGATAGTATTTTGCTGTCACAAGAGCATTATATTGAGAAACTTCTTAGAAAGTTTGGGCATTATGATGTTATACCAGTAAGCACTCCTTATGATGCATCAATTAAAGAAAAACAGAGGTGAACATGTTGTCAATCTAAGGAGTGCAGTCAATTTGAGAAATTAATGATGATGGCAACCTGACTTATTTTGATTCCATGAATTAGGTTCATATGGGTAATAACAAGTTATTAATTGATTTATTGAGAATTATCAAATTATGTCCCTCTTATGGTATATATAGTGCAAAACTGAAGAAAAAAAAAGAGTGAGGGTGAGTAAAACTCTTAATCTTATTTCATGACATTTTTAAGCATGCACTATATGTAGTGTACACTGATAGAATAACCTATATGAGTGAGGAATGTAGTCGCTCCTATGAGATTGATGGCATACTCTCTAAAGCACTCATGAATAACTAGGCTTGTGCACGACTTATTAGCACACAACTGCGTTGAACAGTAGAATTTCAGGAGGTATAATGTGATTAATGAGTATCCTTTGTTCTACAAAAGGAATAGTTGGTTCATAGAAAACTAAAGTTTCACCAATTATTCAATAAATGATATGTCATTTTTCTAGTTCTGGTTCATAGTATTTATTACACTAGAATTGATGCATTATACTTGAATATGAGGAAAAGAACCCATCAATTATGCTTTTGTCATTTTTTTAAACATGTGGGGGATTGTTGTAGTGTATTTTAAAAATAAACCTCATCCCACATCGGATAGTTAGAGACTTTTATGTTGCTTTATAGGTCAATAAAGAGCTAAGTAGAGGTATAGACTCATGTGCATCAAAATCAGGCCATAAGCACGTCATAAGCTTGAGTTAAGTGGATTCACCATCCCCCCTGCACGTGAGATAAAAATGAGGTCTAGTCCTTTTTATCTCTTAATTTAATTTTTTGCAAAAAATCAAATTACATTTAAAGCTTATCCATACTGGTCCAATTTTTGACTTGTTAAAAGATTATTTTTTATTTTTCGGATTTTTCTCAACATTATTATTTTAACATTACTGTAGTTTCCCAATTTTTCTTAAAACATTACAGTGTTGCTCCAAATTTTCATCCCGTTATTTTCTTATATAGTCGTTTTGATGTTTGCTATAAATACCTCATATCTCAACCTTTAGAAATACACTTGTTCTCTACTTCTCTTTGTTCCTTGCTCTCTTTATTACTGGATTTTCTCTCTGTTGTTCCTGCTTCCTGTTTTAAACTAAAATTAAAATAGAAGAGCTTATTAAATCCTGGAGGATACATTCGCAATAAGTGAATTATCCTGAAGAATAGTGTCACACACATTAAGCTGTATCTGCAATGGTTTAGTTTGTGTCCTTTATTTTTCTAATAGAAAGTGGGTTTAAGCTAAGTATATTGAGTTCAAAATAATAATAATAAAAGATAAAAATAGATTGGGCAATATATCCGGTTTTGAATTTCCTCCCCTGATACTCAAAGAAAAGATAATAATAAAATAAAATTTGGATCTTTTTAAGATTGACTTAACTTATTTTTATTTTTTCTTAGTTTATTTACAAATTTTGATATTTATGAATTTTATTTTTTAATGATTTTTACTATTTTTATTTTATATATAAACAAAATGAACTTTATGGGTACTCTATCTGTCCAACCTATAAAATAAATTTAGATATCAATTGAATGAGCATGGAACGGATGTAAATATTAAAAATTTTAAATGAGTTTCGAAAAGGATATTAATTGAATGAGCAGTCAAATTTTGCTATTTTTCCAAGATGAACAGTCCGCAGACCTTTGAATATATGTATAATTTTTCAAAAGCAAATTGAGACTGGATTAATAAAAAAATATAATAATTTATTTAAATTAATATTCTGGAAAACAAATTGACAGAATACCCTCAAGGAAACGTTAAATAACCAGCGGAAAAAATTCCACAGTGCATGAATTTGTCTTTAACTTGGTCGTTTTTGTTGTCGGTGATGTATTGTTCTCTAACGATTTTATAAATTTCAATCGTATTGCGTTTTTTTCATTGACAGTAATAGCTTTTATCGTTTTACTCTTTTACATGTAAATTACAATTACTTGCTCATGATGTACATTTTTTTATTATCTTGACAAAATTTTAATTTTTTTTATTTAAATATTAAAAAAAAGGATTCAAATTAAAATAAATTATAAGATCGTATATATATTTATTATTTAATGATATGCATAAAAATTTAAATTAGCTAAAAGCTTTTTAAACAGTCAGAAAGAGATGTAATTATATTTATAAATTAAAAAAAAAAGAACGTGATTGGATTAAACTAATTGTATTTATTCGAGGAAAGGAGATGTAATTATGTTATTATAGTGGACTGGTTCAAAAAGCAGCACTTTGATTTCATCTTATCTTCCTGGCAGGTTCAAAGATGCCGTTTAGTTCAAAAATAACTAATTAATGAAATCAAGTTAATTACGTTATTTAGTCGCGTAATAAGAATCCCGAGGTTGACTAACTTCTCATTGTTTCAAAGATGCCGTTTAGTTCAAAAATAACTAATTAATGAAATCAAGTTAATTACATTAATTGATTACATGTCTTATCATCTGGTTGTTATTCACTTTACAATAGTGTATATTTTTAAATGCTTCACTGTCATAACACTCATAATTACTATTTCTGACAAATGAATGGGTAAAATATTTCTCTATTATTTAATATATGGCACATCATTTCATCTAATAGTTAATTGCCATTTACAAAAATTATTAAAACATTTTACTACTTTATCCTTTTTTTTAAGTGAAGAATAATGATAATTTTCTAATTTACTTAAACTCCATTTGCTTTTGGAAAATAATTTATTTTTTTAAATATTATTTAAAATAATTTATTTTTCATTGTTTGGTTATAATATTGAAAATGAATTAAAATATATTAAAATTACTAATTCATATTACAATAAAAATATTTATCATAACACAAATTTTGTATTTTAAAAATGTATTATTAAATATGAGAAAAAGTAACAAATAGTAAATTATAAAAATTGTTGGTAATAAATGATTTTGTTATATTTATAACTAAATCTACGCTAATCCCAAGAATGGATCTTTAAACAATCTCCAACGTCAATGAATCGTACACATAATAAGTGAGGCACAGATAGAATATGACCATATGATGTTAAACGTGCTGAACTTTTTTTGAAGTTATGAATTTTTTTTTAAAAAGTGCATATTCGAAATATAATAAATCATAAACCCCCACCAAACACGTAATTTTATACAGTTAGTACAGCAATTCCAGCTGTCAACTAAAAACAAGGAATACGTCAAAAAGTGAAAAGGACGAAAGGAAAGCAATCCTTTCTGAACATGTTATCAAGTTACTAATCCAATGATTTTATTGCGTTTTTTTTGGTCAAATAACACATTTATTGTTTCCTTTTTATAAAGTGACAGGCAAGGAAGCATCCCACCGAAGCCACTCCTATAAATAGCTACTCAATACAAAACAGAATACATCAACCTTAAGACAAGTGTTTGGGAAAATGAGATTCATATTAGGGTTTTTGGGGTTTATGCTTTTGAATGGGCTGGCTTATGGAACAACTCATTACTATGATTTTGTTGTAAGTCTTTGCTTCTTTTGCACTAATTAGATCAGTTGCTTATTCTTATTGCTATCATGCAATGTTTTTATTTTATTTCGTGTTCACACTATTTTTTTTTTTTTTTTTGTTTTCAGTTTAATGCTATTTTCTTTATATAAAAATTCAATTTGTAATGATTTTATTTAGTTTAAATCAAATCATATTCATTTAACTTTTTAAAAAAGATAAAAATTTGATTATTAAATTATTTGTACGTTAGAGATGAAAGTCATTTTGCTTTTTCGAGCCGCTGTAATTTATGGATTTACTTAAATCGAAAGGAATTATAAATAAAATTAAAAATGAAAATAATGAATATTTTTTTTATTTAATGAAATTCTGATTGGTTGTAATTGTAAACACAGTACATTTATATATATTTTGAAGTGTCTAAGTGGGACCAAAGTTGTAATTTTCAACTAATGATTATTTGACTGCAGCTAAAAGAAGCAACCTTTACAAGGTTGTGTACCACCAAAAGCATGCTCACGGTAAATGGAAGCTTCCCTGGACCAACAATACAAGTTCGTAAAGGGGATAAAGTCTACGTTAATGTGCACAATCAAGGAAATTATGGTGTTACAATTCATTGGTAATCCCTTTCTCTCTCTGTTCTACTATGTCTCTACATATAAGTTATTTAAAATTTTTATATAGAAATTAAAAAAAAAAAAATTTATTTTTCAAAATTCTAACGAAATCAAACATGTAACCAGATTACCCATTATCTTACATCATTACTCTTATTTCATACTATAATGTTATATATTATAGAATCTAATATAGATAAAGATAAAATTAGAATAAGATAATTTATTATTTGTTCAAATACTCACATCGACTTATATTTTAAGACAAACTATCGGTCCAAAAGAGTTATATTTTGGAACATAATAAATATTATATATATATATATATATATATATATATATAATTAAGTATTTGAAAATTTAAAATTTTGTAATTATTAAATTATTATGTCTAATTATGTTTTATTTCACTATATTATTATATAAATTATTAATTTTAATTTAAGAATTTTAAGAATTTATTATTATTTACTGTTATAGTAATTTATCCACAACATTATATTTTAAATGAATATGTGTAAATATGAGGCATTTGAAATTTTCTTTTTTGAATTTATTTTAAATAAATATATGTAGATAGTTAGGATTTTGATTTAAGAAGGGTATGGTTAAATTTCTTTAATTATGAATTGCACTCTAATTTAGTTAGCCAAAAAATAAAATAAAAAATATTATTTAACTATCTCAAATTTAATTAATTATATGGATATCTTATTTAATTCAAATCATATTTTTTTATTAAGAAATATAACTTTATTAATAAATTTTTAAATGATTTCATGATTTTAATGGTCTAAAAAAATAAAAATAAAAATAAAAATAAAAATTATTTTATAAATATTTAATTTAATTTATTAGATTAATTTTTTGTTCTATTGTTAAAGTTTATTTAGTTACTATAAAACATTTATTAAAATTTATTAACAAAACATGTAAGATAATTATAAAACGTAAGATAAAAGCTATGTATGATTTTTATGGTGTTTAAATAAAAAAATAAAAATAACTTGCCTGTAATAAAAACTATATGAACCAATATGTTGAAAGAATATAAATGACATATTTAACATTTAAATTGATATTTTAAAGAAAGAAATAAATATAAGAATTTTTTTTAATCAGATATTATGGTTTAAGACATAATTAAAAAACGTATTTTACTATATATAAAAACCACTGTATATATTATAATATAAATAAAAAGCTAAACTGGTATAAAAAATGAATATATAACCAGTACAGTCAATATGCATCATACTTCATAAAAAAAAAAAAGTATAGAATAAAAGTCTATGAGTTAACTTTTAATCTGATTTTCCACATTAACTATATATATATATATATATATGCAAGGAATAAAATATGACTGTTATTATTTCGATAATATGATAGGCATGGAGTGAAACAACCAAGGAATCCATGGTCAGACGGTCCTGAAAACATAACACAATGCCCAATTAAACCGGGAACGAACTTCACACATGAGATCATACTTTCAGACGAAGAAGGAACTCTATGGTGGCATGCACACAGCGATTGGTCTCGAGCCACCGTCCACGGCGCCTTCGTCATTTTGCCTGCCGTTGGCACCACTTATCCATTCCCTAGGCCTTATGCACAACAAAACATTATCATTGGTACAATTAATTAAACAACAATCTCAATTATTATTCTATTTCTATATGTATATATTTTTATCATATTTATATAATTTCTTTTTTCCGGAAGCATCATGGTATAAGGGAGATCTAAAAGCAATAATTGACGAAGCACTTGCCGTTGGTAAAGCTCCAAACATATCTAATGCTCATACCATCAATGGCCAACCTGGTGATCTATATCCATGTTCTAAAGGTAATTAATAATCTTATAAATTTGAAGAAACGACATACCGTTTGTAAAACATCTTTTCATTATTTTTTTTTTTGTTGCAGAAGCGACATACCGTTTGCTTGTTGAACGAGGCAAGACCTATCTTCTCCGCATAATCAATGCTGTAATGAACGAAGAACAGTTTTTCGGAATTGCAAACCACAAACTAACAGTTGTAGGACAAGATGGTGCTTATATTAAACCGGTAACCACAGACTATATAATGATAACTCCAGGCCAAACAATGGACGTTTTGGTCACAACAAACCAATCACCTAATTACTATTACATGGCTTCTTCTCCTTTCATTGATAGTATTGTTGCCGGTGACAATACCACCACTACAGCAATTCTACAATACAAAGGAAATTATAGTCGTCCCTCTAATATTTCATTCCCAAACCTACCTAGCGTTGCTGATGAAGTTGCTGTCGCGAATTTTACTAATCAAATAAAGAGCTTAGCTAGCAAGTCTCACCCTATTAATGTTCCTAAAAATATTACCCAACACCTTTATGTAGCAATTTCTATCAACCAAATACCTTGTCCCGAAAATGAAACTTGCCAGGGACCAAATGGAAATATTATAGCAGCAAGCTTGAACAATGTTAGTTTTGCATCTCCAAAGATTGACATACTGCAAGCATACTACAGGTAAAATTGTTACTTTCATCAAACTTAAGGAAGAACACACGTGTGGACGTACACTAATTTACAACATGTATTTTTGTGCAGGAGTTTGAGTGGGGTTTTTGACAGAGATTTTCCAAGTTTTCCTCCAAATTGGTATAACTTTACTGGAAATATGACGGGTATTTCAGCATTTACAGCCACTGGGACGAAGGTGAAGATGCTGAACTATGGAGATGCAGTTGAGATAGTTTTCCAAGGGACTAACATGGGTGCTGCAGAGAATCATCCAATGCATTTGCATGGCTATAGCTTCTATGTGGTTGGGACTGGCTCAGGAAATTTCAACAACAGGACTGATCCCAAGTCTTATAATTTGATCGATCCACCACTAGTCAACACTATTGGAGTTCCAAAGAATGGTTGGGCTGCCATCAGATTTATTGCCAATAATCCTGGTAAGTCGTCAAACTACTTCAAATTCAGTTATTATGGATATATATTATATACCTTAATTAATTGGTGCCATAAACGTATATCCATAAAAGCTAACAATAACATGGTTAATTTGTGATTCAGGAGTATGGTTTATCCACTGTCACTTGGAGAGGCACGCGAGCTGGGGAATGGATACAGTTCTGATAGTGAAGAATGGCAAAACAAAGGCAACAAGTATCAGTAGTCCTCCTGCGCACATGCCTTCCTGTTCGTAGGCTTGTAAACAGCAATGGTCGTAATTAAGTTTAATTTTAAAATATTCAACCATTGATGTTCTTTATTAAGTCCTTTGTTTCTTTTGCAATTACAGCTCCCTGTTCTTTATTTCTTTTGCAACTAATTACGCGGTCAGAAAGTCCGCTAAATCGTTAAAAATACTTTAAATTTTGCGAATAGTTTTAATTGTATCCTAAATGAAATTTTTTTTCCTCATAGTACTTTAAATTTTCATTTTAATTATAATAGCACAATAATTTTCAATTGTATCAAATTTAATAAATAAAATATTATTTTTGTGAAATCCAATTTAATCTTTTCCCCAAATTAGACTAGTAAATAAATATTTATATTTATTTATATAAAAAATAAAATAAAAATAATCTATTCATCTTAAAAATAAAATACTTTTATTCATTTATATAATATTAATAATAATAATTCTTTAGAAATAAAATAACACCATAATGAATAAAATCTATTTTATAAGACATTTAATCTGAATATAAACAAAATTCTAGACTTAAAAAATGACAATAAAAATTTAAACTAATATTTTATGCTTATAACTAACTAAAATTTATTATTTTACTTGTCTTATTATGAATTTAAATTTTAACCAATATAATTAGTTAGGACATTGTTAAATATTGTCTTTTTTTTTATTAATTTAATCATAAGAGAAAGTATATGTCCAAAGAAAATAATATTTCATTCATCAAATTGGATAAAATTTGAAATTAGAGTGCTGTTGTAACTAAAATTGAAGTTCAGGCCGTACTAGAAGAAGAAAGTTATATTAAAATTACTTGTAAAGTATGAAGTATTTTTAATTTTTAATTTAAAGAGAATAAATTTGTATAAAGTAAAACTTTCATACTAAGATAAAAGGTTTTTGTATATATTTAATTGAATCATATTTACAATATACACCAGAATATATATACAAGTTATGGATTAGAATACACTCCTATATTTACGTAACATAAATCTATCTACACAACATAATTTGTTATTCTGTTTTAACTAGCTGGAACTTCATCCTTACCCAATACACCCCCGCAGGATGGCAGTCGATCTCGGACGCCAATCTTGTCTCGTTGCTTCAGAAAGGCCAGCTTTGACAGGGGCTTCGTCAACATATCTGCTAGCTGTTCTTTGGTGGAAACATATTGAACACATAACATACCATCTTGAACTTGTTGACGAACAAAGTGATAGTCAAGAGCTAAATGTTTCATCCTAGAATGAAAAACAGGATTTTTAGCAACATACTTAGCTCCTAGATTATCACAATAAATGACTGGTACATGTAAAAGCTGAACATGCATTTCAGATAGCAAATTTTTTATCCATATAATATCCACAGATGTGTTTGCCACTTACTGGTACTCTGCCTCTGTAGAGGAGTGAGCTACAGAGGCTTGCTTCTTTGAACTCCATGCAATCGGGTTCTTCCCAAGGTATATGACATGAGCACCAGTAGACCGTCGATCATCAATGTTACCAGCCCAATCCGAGTCAGAAAATGCATGAAGAGTCATTGGAGAGTAAGAGTAAAGCTGGATCCCATAAGAACTTGTACCTTTCAAGTAACACAGCAAGCGTTTTAAAGCAGCCCAGTGATTGATAGTTGGCTTGGAGCTATATTGAGCTAATCGATTTACTGCAAAAGCAATATCTGGATGCGTGAGCAGTAAATACTGAAGACTACCAACAACCATTCTATATTTTGCTGGATTGTCATACTCTGAGGAGTCATTCTTTGCCAACATTATTGACAATGTCATTGGCAAAGGTGCAGCTTTTGATTCATGCATACCCACCTTTGCCAATAGTTCTTGAATATAATTTTCTTGTGATAAGAAAATTCCAGTAGAACTTTGGGAAACCTCAACACCCAAAAAGAAATGCAGCTCACCCAGATCTTTAATCGAAAACCATTTACCAAAGTCAATAATAAAACGATCAACAATGGCAGCATCATTCCCTATTATAATTATGTCATCGACATAGATTAATATATAAAGAACAACCCCTATAACAGCATAAACAAATAGACATGTATCAGCCTTGGACTGCTCGAAACCAAACTCACGCAAAGCAGTTGCCAATGCAGTATACCAGGTTCGTGGAGCCTGTTTCAACCCATACATGATTTTCGAAGATGACAAACAAAATTAGGATATTTGTCATCAACAAATCCATGTGGCCGTTCCATAAACACTTCTTCCGTCAATTTGCCATGAAGAAAGGCATTATTGACATCAACCTATCGCAAGTTCCACCCATTAACAACAGCAAGGGACAAGAGAATACGGACAGTTGGATGTTTAGCCACTGGGGCAAATGTCTGATCATAATCCAAGCCTAGTCTTTGAGTAAAACCACGAGCTACCAAACATGCTTTGTAATGCACTGGAACCCCTTTAGAATCACATTTTATCCGAAACAACCACTTACAGCTGACTATATTTGAGGCTTTGTTAGAAGGAACCAACGTCCAGGTGTGTTGTTTCATAAGTGCAGTATACTCTTCTTCCATGGCTCGTCGCCACTTAGGATCTCTCAAAGATTGAGCAACATTCTTAGGAACAAAGAATTTTTGATTTTCTCGCACAACAATATGAAGATTCAGTCTCTGAATTGGTTTTGTGATATTATTTTTCCCTCTTGTAATCATAGAATGACTTGGCTGAACCACAGAAATAGATACAAGTATAATACTCTGCTCAACATCAGTCACAAGAATAGGGGTATTAATGGAAACAGTAGGTGAAGGTAAGAAATCCATACTTGTACTGCATAACGCAGGAGATTGCAAATTGGTGGAGGTGTGATGGGACAACCGAGAAGCCGAAGAATGGAACCTTGAACCCTGCACAAAATTGGAAGAACGAGTATATGGAAAAAGATAGTGAAGCGGTGACCAAACATCAATCGAATTAGAATTTGGACTAGAATTAGGAGACGTTTGTAACGTAGGATATGGAAACTTAAATTCAATAAAATCAACATGTCTAGATATGTAAAGCTTATTTGCAACAGGATCATAACACTGAAAAACACTTCTATTGATAGAATAACCCAAAAAGACACATGGTGTTGAGCGTTTTTCTAATTTATTAGAATTGTATGGCCGAACCCAAGGGTAACACAAGCAGCCAAAGACCTTTAATTTAATGTAATTCGACTCTTTGTCATGAAGTTTAAAAAATGGTGATTGATTGTGAAGAATTGGAGTAGGCATGCGATTTATCAAATAAACTGCAGTATGAAACGCAAAAGACCAGAATTCAAGAGGTAAATTGGCTTGATGGAGAAGAGTTAACCCAATTTTGACAATATGCCGATGTCAACGCTCAGCAATAGTAGTGTGCTAAGGTGTATAAGGTGGGGTCAGAAAATGGGAAACACCATGTTCTTGTAAGAAACTCTTAAGGTGAAGAAACTCACCTCCATTATCAGAATACAAAGATCCAATTTTTGTTTTAAAATGATTCTCAACCAAGGTTTTGAATATAGGAAAGATTGCAGACACTTCAGATTTACATTTCAAAGTATATAGCTAGACATATTTAGTATAGTGATCAACAAATATAAGACAACAAGAGAAACCATCAATAGAAGTAATCAGTGCAGGTCCCCAAATATCGGAATAAATTAACTTTAAAGGAGCGGTACTAGACATTGACGAAATCGAAAAAGGATTTTTGTGCATTTTATTGCACTTACAGGAATTGCAGAAAAAATTATTATCAGACACATACAAATTAAGATGTTGTAACATAAGACGCAAAATAGGAGTGGCCGGATGACCAAACTGTTGATGTCATAAGGATGGTGAACGAGATACAGTATGTAAAACACGACTTTGATTATTGCTGGAGACAGGCACTTGCTACGGCCATTCATAGATTCCATTAACGGGTTTCCCTTCCACCAATCGCACCCCTGTGTTCAAATCCTTTACATAAAACATAAAAGGATTAAATGCAACCTCAACATTGTTAG